>VDFB02162153.1:0-37940 GCA_007258455.2 Sequoia sempervirens | reverse complement strand
CACATCTTGAAATTTGGGAATTTCAACTTCTGTTGCTGATAACCGGAGCTGTGATTCTCGGAATGCCTCGCTGGATAGCTCAACGGATAGCCAGACTGAATCTGAAGAGATTGACTGGATGCTTGATCATTTTAAACAAGATCTTGACCTTCAGCAAGCTGGGCGCCCCTGGGCTATACTTGCGCTTTTGTGCTTTTCCTCTGAGAAATCTCCATGATTTGATCACTGAAAACTCTGTTTCGATCATTGAAATGACCGTCTGCAATATGAAATGTCGTCGTGAGATGCTCCTCCATTGTGAAAAGCTCTTATCTGAGTCTCTGCTTCGGTTCTGATCAATAAAACTGACTTTGATCGACAACTATTGACAAACTCCATGCTTGATATTGCCCAAAACTCAGGTTGAAAAATAAACATTTTAGCAAGGTTTAGACTTTTAATGCAAAATGCCTCGATGAAGCTAAAAAAAAATTGGTTTGGTACAACACACCCTTCATAAGAAGGGCTCCGAGAAACTTAAGCCGCGATACTATGGACCTTTCAGAGTTGTCAGACGTGTCGGTCAAGTGGCTTATGAGTTAGATCTTCCAAAGGGATGTTAGGTTCACAACGCATCTATGTGTTGGCGCCAAAAGGCATTGGGACAACACGAATTCCTTCTATTGATTTGCCACCCTCGATGATGAGGGGAAGTTGGTTTTGATACCCGAGGCCATTCTAGATTCCAGAAGGCCATCTTCTGGAGGCGGTTATCAGGGAATACTTGGTAAAGTGGAGAGATCTACCGGCAGAGGATGCTACTTGGGAGAGTGACAGTATTCTTCAGCATCCGGCTTCGAGTTTGCTTGTGGACAAGCAAATTCGGGAAGGGTAGATTGTGATGTCCCCGCCCTAGTCAGTTCTCGGGAACAGTGTGTTAGCCCTTTATTGGACCCTTGTGGGCTAGCCGGATTGGTTAGAGGGTTAGTGGTACTTTCTGGAGAGTTTGATCGTTCTTGTTTTAGAGGCTGATTAGATCACAACAAGCAGACAGAGTCCACAGCCTAACGCAATGTGATTATTCAGAGTTATGAGCGAAGTTATGAATTTTTATGATTAAGTTAATTATTTAACTTAATGCTCTTTTATTAAAGTCACATCGACTTAATACATTTTATATCACTTAAATTATTCTAAAGGTGATTTAATATTTAAACTCTTAAAATATTAGAGGGCGCTCAAGTATTAAGTTGTGACTATTGAAAAAGGCTTAATATAATATTAAAAGATTTAAATGATTGCTAAAAGGGCATATCTTCATGGAAATGCGTGCCATTTGAGTATAAAGCAATTTTTGGCAATGAGAAACTCACTTTTGATAATTTCCACTTTGCCTTGTGCCATTTCCTGTGCATTCTCCTGTGATCAGGGTTTGAACAAACTGCCATTGAAGAACGATACCTCTTCAGTGTGAGCACTCTTGAGAGTGTGGAAGATCAATCGAATCAGTGCATGTTGAGAGCTTCATTCAGAGGTTCTACAGATTCAGACAGAGATTATATATATTGAGATTTCTTGTTGTGTGCAATAAATGAGGGTTTCTTCCTGGTGGCGCATCCTTCTTCAGAGTCAGAGGCTTCCAGCAGAGATTCTTTCTATTCTTTCCTTGGCCGTACGGCCTACCTTGGGATTTGTGCCTTTAGAGAGGCGTGTGAAGGGTTAGGCTGAAACGCCTCCCTTTTGTTTGCTTTTGGTCTTCCATCATTGGCGTCCAGCATTTTCAGAGTATTGTATCCAGTTTCGAGGCAGGAGAACTCAGATCTGGAGGCTTGGCGTCCTTATTTGTCAGTTTCTCAGCATTCTTGGCTGGCGAGCTGGCTACTGATTTAAATAAAATAATTGGAGACATTCTGGTATGTTTGTTATTCATGATCTCATTGTTACAATATAATAACAACTTCTGCATTTTCATTCTGTGAGAAATAGCTTTGAATTTCAGTTTACAAGCTTTAATATGCTGCGGCCCTTCTCTTCTGTCTATTAAATCTTCTCTAAGAAATTAAATAACACTTAAAGATTTAAGAAAATTGGGGGTTTTGAGTTGAGAGCCAGCAGGGCTCATCACATCATTACAAAGGGTATCAGAGCTTGGATCTTGCCAGCCTGTTGGGGAACATCAGTGAGAGTCATGGGTTCTATGGATGAGATAATATCAGCTTATGAACAATACCTTACACTTCCTCAAGAGCTTAGAAATGAAATTCCCTTCTTCAAGTCAAAGGACGCTTGGATGGAGCCATTGATTCAACAACACATTTCTACCAGGAAAAGTTTGGAGTCATGGAAGACCACACTAAGAAAAAGGAAGGAGCAGCTTGAAGTATCTATGGGAGAGGTATCTAAAAGTCTCCATGATAAATTTTCAGCAGTTAGTGACCAGCATACTGCTGATCCTAAAGAGAACATTACACTCCATGATGACTTCAAGAGTAAAGAAGAGCAAGAGAAGAAGGAAGACACCTTGGAGCAGCTACATGATAAGTTTTCTTGTGATGTTTCATTGAGTGAAGAATCAGATTGTGGTTTGATAAATGAAGATCCATTGAAGATTCAAAATGTAGAGGTGTTTGAGATAGTTGATCCTTTACTTAGTGGAGCAGCCACTAGTGATTCAACTATATACAATGAAGGTGACACTCTACAATGGCATGATGTCATCACAGATTGGTTTGAGGACAGCCACATGGAGCATCATCATCTTTATGAAAAGGAAGTTGGTGATCATGAACAAGCCAATGATGTGATATCATCTTTTGATGGCAGCCCTACACCCATTGGTGGACATGAAGATATCAAGCATAAGAGGGCTGATTTTGTGTACTTTGGTATTGAAGAGATCAAAAGATCTGAAAGGATGAATGAAGAGTGGATGAGAGAGGCCAAGAAGGCTAGATTAGTGGCTGCAAATGCAAGGAAACATCTTCAAGATGTGAAAGAAAAAGTCAATCTTTCCAACTTGGAAAGAAAAAAAGGAATTGATAGCATTAGCGGACTCCTTACTCAAAGGAAGGATGCACTTTGTGATGAGGTTGATAAGCTTGGTCAATCAAAAGACTTGGTACAATTTGAGGTTTCTTCATGTGTTGGGGAGGTTGATGATGTTAGTGATGACACTCTTAGTGGATCAGCCACTCAAGAGTTGTCCTTGGAAGGTAATGAAGGCATCTACAACTCATCTTTGGATTGGTTACCTATTTCATATGATAGGGCAGCTATCTACTTGTTGGTTGGTGATTTTATTTTCTCAGAGTCTTCATTGATTGATGGTTATCCTACTTGGAGCTCCATTGCACATCCATATTTGGCATTGTTTACATCAGCTATTGAGTGGATTCAGCAAGTTGTGCTAGTATTGCAAGAGCTACTTGGTGGTGAAAGGGACATTACACAGATCTTCACTTGGGATCCAGGTGGCTAGTGGACAGGCATTGTTGATTCTCCAATTCGGGCATCAAATATTGTGACAGTTGAGATGGATTGACAATTGTGAATTGCTTGAGGACAAGCAATCTTGGGAAGGGAGGACTGTCATGTCCCCGAATTGGAGGTATGGTGATTTAATTAAATTATTTAATTAAGTTGTCCAAATTATTGATAATTTATGAGGATAGCTTAATTGATGATTCAATTAAATCAAGAGATGTTATTAAATTAATTATTTATTAAGTTATTCCCATAAAATAAAATATCAAAAGGGATGACTTATTATTTAATTAATTTAATAATAAAAAGTGACTTAAGTGACTTAATAATAAAATAATAAAGTCACTTAAGGAATATTTCTAGAATCTTCTAGAAGTCTCTTGGTGATGATGTTGAAAAAGTATAAAAAGAGGCTTGGGCTATGCATTTGGACATCTTGAGTTGAATACACCTTTCTACACCACTACTGAAGCTAAATGCTTAGCTTATTGATTTCCAGTCTTCGTTTGTGAAAGACCAAACCTAGCTGGTTAAGTGCCAATTTCGGTTGTGCAACACCAACCCTAGTTGGATAGTGGAGGAAGATACATCAGTCTTTCTCATTGTGCTAATTGCAATCATTTTTGGAAGAGTTTGGGAAGTTATTTGAAGTCTACAATTTTGTTTCAATCTGCAGATCAGCCATGAGAGAAATTACATTTTCATTCGTTGCTCTTCAATAAGGAGATATAATTTTGTGGGTACTTGAGGGATTGCTTCCTTTGGTGTTGGAAATCATTTTCATAACAAATTCGAAGAGCTTAGAGGCTGCATTTATTTATCTAAAGTATTGCCAAACAGGGGCGGCTGGGTGAAAGCATCAATTGGGCCTAAGAGGAGTTCAATTTGCTTGGAATTTGATTGCTACTTCATCTATCATCAAGGGCTTCAACATTCAATCAGGTTCCACTATTAGTAGTTCATAATTTTATTGCATATGGGAAAGTTTAGAGTTGCAGCTGTAGGTGCATATTTCTTTACCAGCAATTATCATATTTTGTAATCAATGCAAGTGCCAAGAGTCTTGGCTTATTGATGAGCATTGTATTGGATCATTGTGTTGTAATAAGAGATACTAATTTGCTGGTCATTTGTAGTTGTCATTGAGCAATTCTATATCATTTGTACTCAGCTTATAGTATTGTTGTGACCTTTTCACATCGCCTATCGCTAATGGGGACCCCGCCAGTTCGCTAGTTTTAGGGTTCTCATTCTCCTTGCAACGGTTACGAGAGATCACTTTGTTAAGAGTTTCAGGTTAGTTTGCCGAGAGTCACCCGAGCCGAGTCAGTAATTCATGCTTGAATCAGTGCGTAGACGTCATGGAAGCGCTCAAAAGGCCCAAGAGACGAAGATCGACTGTAAATTCGGCCAATTCTGAGACTTCCTATTTTTGAGGAAAAGTTGTTTTTTCGATTTTTCATTTTTGGCATTTTTGGACCAAACGAGGTTCCCTATTTTTTAGGGTTGCTTTTTCTATTTTTAGAAAGTTTCTATTTTTGGAAAGTTTCTATTTTTGGAAGGGTCCCGAGTTCTGAAAACGCACTCAGAAGTTCGAAAAACTCAATAGAACTCTCAGAAAATCAAAATGAAAAAATTGAAAATTTTTGAAAAATTTGCAAAAAAAGTTCAAAAAGCATGAAAATCAGACCAAAAACGTTCAAAAATCTGGAAAAACCAGTCAAAACCAATTCAAGATCAATCAGATCTGAGGATGAAATCATGAAAATCAGTTCTAAAATGGTGAAATCTGTGAAAAATGTGCTCAAGTCTGGAAAATTCGCCATGAAGAAAGGTATGTGGAGGTCTAAAAGGTCATGGAATTCGCCCAGCAGCTAAGGAGGATGTCCAAAAAGGTCATGAAGTCCGCCCAGCACCTGGGAGGCATATCCCTGCATCAAAGAGGAACATCCTAGGACTCTCCAAAGTCCGCCATGCATATTGAAGACATATCCTTGGACCTCTCAAAGTCCGCCCAAGGCCATCCTTGATTCCTTTGAAGTCTGCCATCTCATGAAGGATGTCCTAAAGACCTTCAAAGTCCGCCATCTTCATCCTTGACTCTTATGAAGTCCGCCATGCATCTTGAGGCAACGTCCTTGCAAGCTTTGAAGTCTGCCATCCTTGTCCATGCACCTCATGAAGTCCGCCATCCACTAAAATGCACATCCTAAAGACTTCCAAAGTCCGCCACCCATGTCCTTGCATGCTCTAAAGTCCGCCATTTACTCTAAAGGACGTCCAAAAGGCCTTAGAAGTCCGCCATATGCTTGAAGACTCGTCCAAAATACTAAGGAAGTCCGCCCTTAAAAGGTGGGACTTGGCTGAAGGCTATTGAAAGTCCGCCTAGGCATGAAAGTAAGGAAAAATCAACATATTTGCTAAGTGTTGGCGCCCAGCTAAGGAGAATTTTGAAATCTGGTTAAGTATGAGGGCCTAAAAGGGTAGAAAATCCTTTCCAAAGGGATAAAATGATGAGAATAAGTGCTAAGAAGTTGAGGAAATCCGCCCTAGGAAAGAGGGACATCCATGGTGTCCGTCCAAAAGATCTACAAAGTCCGCCATATGCTTGGAGGAGCTAGCAAAGTATCAAAGACATCCATGATCTTGTCCAAGAAGCCAAGGAAGTCCGCCCAAGATGATAAGATGGTAAGATTTTTGGCTAAGTGTTAATGCCAAGTCTAAGAAGAGGTTCGAATATTTGCCTAAGTACAGAGGCTAAAAGGATGAAAAATGAAGACGTTGGCCAAGTATTGTGACACTTTCGAGAGGACAAATGCCAAGATTGAAAGGACATGTGCTAAAGATTATCAGGATATGGCAAAGAATAAAACGGAATGTGCCTAGCACGATGAGGAAAAGAGATAAAATTTGCCTAAGTATGGAGAAAATGTCGAGAAATTGTCAACTTTGACCCAAGAAAAATGCCCAAGGCAGGGAGAAAGGAAGGGTCGTCCTTGGCCAAAGGGAGGAAGAATATGTCAGACATCAAGGAAATTCACCTAACGAAGACATTCGGACAAGGATTTTTCCTAGAAAAATTCGACTGAGCAAGGAAGTATTTGACTTTGGCAGAGCAAAATAAGCTTAAAATCTCGCCTCAGCAAAGAAAAATAGGGATCTGGCAATGAAATTCTCGACGGAATGGCTTAAGATTTGGTTTGGCTAGACAAAATTAAGGACGAGATCGGAAAATAAACTCTCAGCCAAGAAAGATGGAAGGAAGATCGAGATAGCCATGGGTCCAAGACGAACGGGTTGGAATTAATTGAAATATTTTAATATTTTAATATTAATTTTCAACTATTTGGAAACTTAAAATACCTTGGACAAAATCAAAATTGCCAGACACGAATCGGACGAAAATAAAGCACGCCAGGCGGAGATGAAGTCCGACAAAAAGAAAATTAAATTCACCATGGATTTAATTAAATTATTTAATGTTTTATTTAAAAGTTGAAAAAATCAAAAAAATAAACATTAAATAAAAAAATCGAATTTTTGAAGATCAGTAAGATTTGTCCAGATAAGTTCGAGACTGATCCTTGTCGGAGGATAAAAGGAAAGTTGCCTGTTTGGAAAATGAAAACAAATCGAGATCGAGAAAGAATATGGCAGTTGCTAAATCGAATTCAATCTCTCAGCATTATAATGAGTTTCAGCAACTCATTTTTTCACACACAGCTGAAGAGAAATTTATTCTTTCTCGAAATTGTCAGGCAATTAATTCGTCCATAAGCAAAGTCGAATTTTCCCAGAGGGAGAAGCAGTGTTATGTTGAGGAATTTTTCGCGGGAAGAGAAAAAGAGATTTATTTCAAAGCTGAATTCTTCTTGAATAGGGGCGCACTTTTCAAAAAAATCAGATTTTTAAATCTGATTTGCATTTAACGCTCCTTCACTGAGGTTTGGTAATTGGTCAATTAAATTTGCTATCTTTTCATGTACTGTCATCTTGACGAAGCTCTGGCAAAATTTTCAATTCCATTCAAGTCACTTTCAGCTTGCTTTTTCGCAGCAAATTAATTATGTGAACAGCTGAAAGTCAAATTTTCAAATCCAAGGCACGAGGTTTTAATAATTTTAAAAGTCTTTTTATTAATGTTAATATTATGACTGCAGGTTGACGGACACGGCAGGAGTATTATCCAGGAAGCTGAAAATGAAGTTCGCCAACAAGGGTGCTCAGAAGGAGACCAAGGTCATCTCAAAGTGGAAGAATGTCGTGGATACTGACCTCGGACATGTGGATTTTGACGAATTCAAGAAAAGAGTATACGGTCAGAAGGGACTTCCCACAGCAATAGCCAGAAGAATGGTCAGAAACGGGATATTCCAAGCAGCTGGATTCCCTCCGGCAATGGATTGTGCAGAGTTAATGGTAGAATGTGCTCGCCATTATGATGCCCAGAAAAGACAGATTATCGCCCCTGACGGAAGGATCTTGGCACACTTGAACGAAGTGTCAATCCAGGAGACCTTTGGCATCCCTGAACATTCAAGAACGGTCTATAAGACCAAAGAAGAAGCCAAAATGCTATATGACAGCAAGTCAGATTTGTGCGCCACAACAGTCAACAAGGTTTGGATGGACAAGCCAAAGCCGTCAATCAAGAAGTTGCCTAAGAGTGTCTCACTATGACGACTTCTCAAGGAAGATTTTGGGATACAGCCGACAAGTTAACACAATGCGAATCCATGCCTTTGAGAGCTTCTGAGCGTAACATCATCGACGATCAATTCTCCTGGAGTCTAAAATGTTCAACCGGTCACCATGATAAGTGAGCAACCCATGAGCAATCGATCAACCTTCAAGACCAAGTCTTTTCACATGAGTCTGCTATGTGATATAATTCATATTAGATCATAAGTATCTGTGGATTGATCAAAGTAAAATTGGCAACGGGAACGTCAGTTTCCACGAATCGCTATCCCTCGCCTCCCGCTGAAGGAGAATTACCTCAGAGGGTGCATGACGCATTCCTAATGCATATCACCAGAAAGCTTCAAGGAGGAGTGCATCAAAGGCTGAGCCATGAAGCAAAAAGTCTTATCAGCAAATATGGGTCTTGGTTCATCCAGTTCCCTAAATTCACATATATCAGGCTCCAGGGATTTACTGGAAATCCCTATAAATTGCCTATCTATCCGACTAATCGGATGATATTGCTCGAGGTTTTAAGACAATTAGAAGAGTACCAGAATATTCAGAGGCCGACCAAGAAGGCGTCCGTCACATTCCCATTCTTCATCGGGAACATGCTAGAGTACTGTCCATCCGCACAGGCAGCTGAAAGTGCAAGACTAGAGATCCAATGGTATCCTTTCATGGCATACAAGTCCAGGGTCAATTATGACCCACATCATAACATCCGGACAGTGGAAGGGAGAAAATATAGGCACAGGATGGAATTGGAGGATTTCTGGGCAAATGCTGCGGATGAATATGAGGTCAGACGGAAGATGTGGTCCAGGATGTCCTTGGATTTCATGAGAACAATTGAGTTCTGTCGAGTGCCTGATCAGCTCCAAGATGATGGAAACCACGTCCAGCCTCGCTTTGAGGAAAGCCGACCTCTCCCTCCAGTGAAATGGTCAGAGCCAGAGCACGCAGACCTAGCCACCCTAATGAGGCCAGTGACAAATTATTCTCAGTGGTGGGTTGATTATCATGTTCAGGAATTGAGACAGAAAGGAGTCACGCTCACATATGATCTGTTGAGCGAATCAGAGTCATATTCCTCTAATGCTGGTGCATCCCATCAGGACTTGGTCAGGATTGGAGAGAAAAGAAAAGAAATAATGCCAAGTGCTGAACCTGTTTCCAAGAGGCATAAAGGAGAGCCTTCTCGGTCAGCAGCATCCAGGAACATTGACCAGTTTGTGGCCAATATAGACGACTCCTTGGTGGAAATGCTTGAACCTCTTGCAGCTCAGGAAGTAAATGATGAGCCTATTCAACTAGATGATGAAGAGCCTGTGTCACCAACAGGCACAGAGATTTTAGGTTCAGACAATGACATAGAAGCCCGGGACAATGACTTAGAGGAAGGAATGATTTCCGCCCTCAGAGGGATAGTGGATGCTCCGAATGAGGACGAGGTTCAAGTAGAGGATGGCATCGAACAGTCGACCATTCCAGACTGGCTGTTGGAAAGGATGAAGATCGAGGTGCCTGCTGAGGCTCAACAAGAAGAAGAAGATGATACTGCCGATTTCTTGGCAAGATTAGAGCAGGTTGCAGTTAAGAAGCCCGCCAAGAAGTTCTCCACCATTCAGAGGAACGAGACAGGCAACCGTTCCGTGCACATTGCAGTGCCTACAGTGGACAAGCCACAGGACGAAATCACTCCACAAGAGTATGCAATAACCACTGTTGACCTTGGTCCAACCTCGAAAGGTCAGGAAGTAGAAGAGTTAGATAATTCCGTCTCGACCATTAAAGCGAGACTGGAAAAAGGAAGTGACCAAGAAGAAAGAGTATAAAAAGGAGGTCAAACGTCTCAAGGAATATATACAACATTTGACCCAGCCGCTTGATCAGGGCAATGCGACCGTTCCTCCTCTCCTCAATTCATCACAGGAGGTGACTAGGGAAGTCGAGCACGGAATGGTGACGGCCAGGGAAGCACAAGACTGGATGGCAAGTGAAGGCACGGAAGTGGCCTTGTTCATGGAAAAGTTGGCACTGGCCTATGGACGAACTTCTTCATTTCTTTCCAGATTGATGGATATGGCAGAAACATGGGAAGGTGTCCCGGATATGCAAGAAAGGCTTATTCCAAGCCTTAGAGTTTTGAAGAGCACTCCGAGAGAGGAGTTGGTTGATAAAAAGGTGATTGCTGCAAGGGCAGCATATGATTTTCATCACTGGTTCTGGGCAGTGACAATACGAGAAGAAGTCCTGGAGAAGGCAAGAGTCGATGGACTTGGAATTGAAGAACAGGTCAGGAAAATCCAGGAGAAGATTTGCATGATAACTACTGATGTGTTCGACCGTGAAGTCATCCGGGAGAATGACATACAGTTGGAGAGATTGAAGCATAAGGTTCAAGAAACTTTCTTCTCGACCGCTGGACCTTTCTTGAAACAAGACTTTGCGAGAGTGGCAAGACTCTCGTCCATTCGAAAGGATTTTGAGAAACAGGAGGCAGATTGGGAAGGTACTTTTGCTAGATGTGTCGAGAAGTTGGACGGACTTGAATTCTGGATCAGCATGCTGCCGCCTGTCACGATGGACGAGGTCATTGCAGTAGTGTCCAGATTCGCCAAGCATAATGCCACTCAAATGGATAGGGACGCCTCTCCTTGATTATAGCTGGAACTGCCACTTTTCTGATAGTTTTCTGATGGTTAACTCTTGTTATTTTGGGAAACCCTAATTAGGGTTTGGTTGTAATAATCTCGGCCGTTGATCTTGTTTTAAATCTCGGCCCTTCATTTCATTTTTGGAGCTCTATATAAACTAGTGCTCTCTCATTTTCATTTTGTGTGGAGACAGATTATGTATATTGTCGCATTGAGACTATTTTGAATGATAAAAGCTCTTGAGCATGATTTGCCTTGAATCACTTCTTATTGTTGAATAGTAAGCGAGGTTACATATTGCCTTCCGCCATAGATTAGAGTTAAAGTTAGATTAAATAGAATTTGCTTTGAAAAGTTGTTAAATTGAATGAGAGATTGATCGTATTGCTTCGATGGTGAAGTGTAGCTCATACTTTTTTCGAATGGATGATTTGCATTCGATTTGTAAAGTTAGCCTCAGCTCTTAAACGTGGAAGCTTAACTTCAACCTCATTCGAGGTGTGAAAATTATTCTCACAAACCCCTTGAAGATTGCACCCACTTTGCGTATGTTGTCCTGCAGGAGGCGAAACAAAGTGTGGTTTATTTCTCTTCACCGAGTCCTTACTGTCTCTTGAGTTCTTAGGCTTAGACTAGATTCTCTGAACCCTATTCTTTTTTGCCATTTTTTTTGAGATCCACAATTGAAAGTCCTAATTGAGAACCTACAAAGATAAATTTCCTAAGTCCCTAGCTTGTGCAGACTTTCTACGTAAGTCCCCTTGTTTATTACCAGCATTATCACAACGACCATTGAGCTTATCCACACGTCGAGACCCGACTAAAGAAACCTTGGAATCGCCTATGCGGTGGTTTTTCAAGAGAGGATAAAGTGTCTTTGGGCATTTTTATTCTGAATGTTTGGTGGATGATAAAACACACATCAACACACCATAGGGCATCTTTGGCCTTATCCATGGCCTCATAGAGGTAACCCATCAACATACCATCCCCATCCACCAAACAAAGGACCTTGATCAAAGCATCTATCCCCTAAAAAGTTACAAATAAATTTGAAATTATTACAAAATTAACTGAAGAAAAAAAAAGGTAGTTCTAGATAAAGGTTAAGTTTGTATTTGTTACTTACCTTAATTAATTCCTCTACATTTTTTATGAATAAGTCATCAAAAACTATTCTTGCAACCTTCTCTCGTTTGGTTTTTTTGGGACATGGAGACTCCATCTAAGCATTAGACACAAACATTTTCTTGAGAGAGCACATTGTAGCAACAATGCTTTCCAAAGTGAGGAAGTGGCTAGCAAATCGTGCCATTCCTAGTTTCACAATCTCATTGCCATCCGTGTAATTTCTCATCAAAGAAAGGACTCAAGTATAGTTGTAGATAAATTTGGTAACCTATTTAGCATCTTCAACCACATTTTGGATCCATCCAACCTTCCCAATGTCCTCTAGCATCAAATCCAACCAATGTGCAATTCAAGAAGTCCAAGAAATAGTAGGAACCTCTCCATAATAAGTCTCTCTATGGATACATATGTTTTTGCATTGTTTGTGATACTTTGAACAACATTCTCAACCCCAACCTCCTAGATTACCCCATCCAATAGATTACACAAAATCTCAACATTTTGTACTTTATGTGAGTCATTTATGGACTTCAATTGCACCATTCAATGCTATTAGATCTCCAATCTAATCCCTTTCTCTGCCATACCTTGTTTTGATCATCAACCACTAGCCATGTATTTTTTATAGCTTCCTATAGCAATGGCCTTCTCAAATCCCTAGTCGTTGGAGTCTTAAACTTCTTACTAGCAATTGTCAATGCATTCACCAAGCCTTCCTAATATGGGTTGTTCATCATATTGAAGGGTAAATTATTGTTGTACAAAAATTTGTTGCTGCCATCCTACCATGGTGTTTTTCCTTATTCTAAGGAGTACTTTCAAGCAAAGGTTGTGCTCCTGGAACATGGCATGAGTAAATAACTTTTGTGTCAATCAAGAAGGAAGACAACTAGAAGTAGAAACCTCAAGAATCTTATCAATAGAGGAAAGCAAATGATGAATGTTTGGGGAAGCAAAGGAATTTGTTGATAAATTAGGATTGACATTCATCACTACTATCATTGGTTCCTTTGTCCTCTACTTTTCCATTTTTTCATTTCATAACTAGCAAGTGGGTCATCCATCTCTCTTTGTAATCTCTTCAAACATATTAAGGCATGCCTTCACATTAGGTTTAAGTATTTTAGTAAGGTGGTATTAATTTGTTGATTCCTCCGGTCATGAGAAGCTGACATTTATTACAACACTTGGTGTCGCATACTTCCATGTAGAGTCTTTCTTACCACTCATTTGTGTTGAACTTGCATTGCTGATTTTAACATAGAAAAAAAAATCAATAGGATTTTGAAAAAACCATTATGGCAAAGTGACAAACATTTGTAAGAGGAAATAGAATGCAAATATAATAGAAAAATATTAAAAAGGGGGGGAAGGGGGAGGAAATGTTGTACAGAAATATTAAAAGGTGAGGAGGTGGAAGGGGAAATCAATAACATACCCCTTAGGTTTTCAACTTTTGTAATTTCAAAATTAAAAAAAGAAAAGAAAAAAATAGATACATATTGGTTTGAATCTTTGAAGGTGCCTTGAAATCTATTTCCAATTTGTTCTCTCAATGTGTTTTTGTCACATGGATGTCGAAGACGTCTTCTACTAAACGAAATAAGAGCAAAGTTTTCAAAAAATGAAGTGAAATGCTAAAATTTGTGTAATGGAGTGAATTTCCACCCCTATGCAAATTCCCCATTTACATCACCACTACCTTAGAAAACGAAAAATCCACATCCGCCACCTTTCTCCATCCATTTGGCAACTCATTTTGGCATCAGTGGGGGAATCCCTATCAGGGACACGCGTGCGCTACACAAACGTCCGTGCGCCACACTACCGTCCTGATAGGATTCCTCCCTCTAGAATCCGTAGAGGCGTTATGTTTCTCTATTGGCGACAAAGTGTAACATCTTTGCCTCCTTGACCGACGAGAAATGGGTCTTTTGCCTCCCTTTTGTCATTCAAATGCTCTATCATCTCATTCTTTCATTCCTTCTTGATTCTACTTCACTCTCTTCATGCTTCTTGATCAATTCACTCATTCTTAGCTCCATTCTTGCACTTTCAAGCCTCTACACTACCATTCTTTTGGCTGCAAGTTGAAAAGTTCTTGGCTCCCACACTCCGTTTGTTGCGACAACGCTGCTGTTGGAGAATTTACAAGGTCTCTCCTTCCACTCCTTGCCTTGAGTGCTCGTAGGTGTGGAGGTGGTATTGTCCATTGTTACTTGCTCTTTGCTTCATTTTTTTTACTACGTAGCATACTCGTTGTTGGTGCTTTCCTTACTATCTCTTTATCATTTTCTATATCCTGTGGCTATCTGGTTGTCCATGGAGGTGGAAACACCAAAGCAAGGGGCTAACTGAGGCAATCCTCTAAAAACAGCCCCAACATTTTCTTTGGTCTTGTGTGTGTAGGTGTTTTTGCGTGGAGCTACTTGAAGATTCGACTTGTGGGTAGAAAGGTCCAATTTCTTACCCTCTGTCTATTCTAGCATAACTTAGATATAGCATTTCTTTTATTATGCTTTCAGTTTTGTACTTCCCAACGTTTCGTCGTAGCGTAAACACTTATTTGTCAAATAGTTAGTAGGTTTCATTGAGTTTTAGTTTGTCTTCTAGATCTTTGTCCATATGTATGCCAGCGCACCACTAATATGCCAGCACGTCGCGCTGGAGTCCGTCATCTGCGTTGTAATCCTCAGACAGTAAGTTGTCTGGGAGGCAAGCCAAACCTTTGAAACTGGCTCTTTTGGCCCTATAAGCATTCGATGTTCGTAGAAGGAAAGCGACAAGCCATTTGTCCTTCCTTTTCAACCTCAATACCTTACCTCTTTCAATTCACTTAGCAAACTTGAGGTAGTTTAGGGCAGCCCGTTGCTTAGGACTCTCCTGTGACCTGGAGTCCCGGGGTGGCAGGTACCCCTTCTCTACATTTTGGTGAATCCAACGTGAACTATTTTTCTTTCATCTCCAGTTATTGAAGGACCTTCTCTTGTATCCTAGGCGCGTTGTAGGTTTGTGTGTTGCAGGGCACGTAGCCTTGCAACCCAACCTACGACCCCTAGCGGTGTGGTTAGAGGGGCTCCTAGATATTGGGAAGCAAAATTTAAATAGGTCACCGTCTGATATCTGAACCTGTGGGGTCTACTGAGTTTGTTCCTTCGAAGTATGTAAATATGGTTTCATTTACATGCATTCCTCCCACTCAGCCTACGAATGGATCACCAAACATAACCTTCACATCGCAGGATCTACCTATGAACAAAGAGCCTTGCCCATTGTACATTCCCACTCACATCAATGGGAACATTGTAACTGGTATCCTAGTTGACCCTACGAGTCATGTGCATGGTATAACAGAGGAGACTCTACTGATAAACTTTCTACATAGGGAGGAATACGAGAAGTCGAAGACCACCATACATACACACTATGGACTCTCGGTCCTGTTGATGCGGTTTTTGTGACCATACCAAACAGCCGAAGAACAAAATAGTTTGGGGCTACTCCGTTCTCTCTTGATCAAAGTATTCCATGCGCTAAGATTGCGAGAAAGTGACCATACCAAACAGCCGAAGAACAAAATAGTTTGGGGCTACTCCGTTCTCTCTTGATCAAAGTATTCCATGCGCTAAGATTGCGAGAAAGTTCGCATGTTCAACTCCAAGGTTCCTTAAGTGCGAATAGACCCAGATTGGTTGATGTGTTTTGCTGTGTTCGTACGAGGGGACTTACGCAGTTGTTCAGATTTCTCACAGTTAGCAGCTGATATGCAATTTGAAGGGGATTCTTACGTATATGATTTGGCAATGTGGTTCCTTTCCTAAAACTAATCAGAAAGTGCGGAAAGTAAAAGGGGAAAGGGCCTAAGAAACTTATATTCTATTCTAAATGCAAGATATGTGGGGCTTCATTTCAATAGACTTCAACCGGATTTCACCTAGCCTCCGTCGGACAGCCTCAGCAAAATCGGTGCAATCTTCAAGGGAAATAGCGAAAGATGTTCAAGTTATGACTTAACATGCATACACCATCACAACGACGCATATAAGCATATAAATCACAACCGAAGTTAAACTCAATGTAATGTCCAGTTGACCACACAAGGCAGACTTATCATCAACAAGCCGCTAGTGGTATGGAATAAAGCGAAGCTATCTCAATAAAACACCACACACCTAAGTAAGCTACTTGCATGAATTTAATCTACTTGGATACGAAAGGAACAAGAAACCTTGCTAGCATTTCATGACAAGACGAATTCCATCATCAATGAAAAGATCTATTATCATAAAATGTGTTACACAACAATCTCTTCAAAAGTTTTCAAAGGGAAAACTTTCTTTCTTCTCCAAATGATGCAAAATGCTCTACAATGCTACACTATCTAGCTCTAATGCTCTCTCAATGTCTACTCTGATTCTAACTTTCTAATCTTCTAATCTGATGATACAAATGAGGGGGACTCCCCCTTTTATAGCTAGCCCAGTCCCAAAGGACGGCTAGGGTTACAATCAATAGAGTGGCTTGAATTGTGCCACCTCGACTGGGTTGGGAGAGTGGGGTGGGTAGAGATTGCTCCATATTAGGTCTTCTAGAAGATCCTGCGATCGGTGGTGTGTTCCCATTGGCCTTCTCACGACGCCAACTCAACAAATGCACTTCGTCTGGCCTCAACCTCATAGGCGAAATAGGCGGAACCTAATCCGTGAAACTCTAGCATCATTGACTAAATGCTTTCGTGCCTCGTACAAGATTTTCTCCAAGCGACTAAGGAGTCTGCGTGTTCTGGATCAAAGTGGAGAATGTAGCAGTATTTTCAAAGTCATCCTGTACAAAGGTCTTAACATCTGCGAAGAAGGGAACCAGCAAACCCCTCAAATTATCAAAAATTATCTCATCTGGACCCAGCCACCTAGCAAATATGGCCTCGAAAGTGTTTTGAACTCCATCTATGATGTTGGCCATAGCCCTGTGTACCCTGGCTGAATCCGCCCGTGCCGCATCGAAGAAGCCATGCCCTGTGATAGCCGAAGAATACCACTGAGAGAAATCATATCGGTCATTCGCCTGAATGACACCTCCATCAATCAGCAACTACAATGGCACATGCCTTAACATCTCAAGACGCTGGATCACCTTACTCTGATAGATAGAGGCATCGCCCCAAGCATGATCCACCGCATCCATCCGTGCCAAAATAGTAGAGGCCTGTTGAAAGGCAAAGGCAAGGTCCTCCATAAATTTCTCTGTCTCAATACGAACTCCTGTGACCCATTTGTCTGCCTCCTGTGCCATCCTCCCCAACTCTACGAAGCCGCTGATCGACTCTCTAGGAACATCTGCCGGAGGCTCTATCACTGGTACATCCTGCCCTCGAGAACGAGACAACTGCTGAACATATCCAATTAATGCCTTGTGTTCTCGTTTCAACTTCTTGTATTTTCCTTCTTTCTTGAACAACCTATCCTTGAGGGCGAGGAAGGAGTTATCACACTCCTCAACAATTTGAGCACCAGTAGGGCGTCCCAAATCCAAAGTGGTGACCACATAGTTTTCAGGAACTGCTTCATTCCGGTCACACTCGACTCGTGGGACAGCAACGTGAAGAGTACGAGAGCCATCCTCATCAGTGGAGATCTTCGAAAACTTTCTTGCCTTCTTCTTTGGTGGAGGAGCACTGATCCGGTTCAAGAATTCTTCCATCTCAACTGCTGGATCAATCTCCTCACTCGGGCTTCTTCTCATTATGTCTTTAAGCCAATCGGGCACTTCATACAGTATATCGAAGGGCTGCTGCTCCTGTGCCTCGACTTCTCTTACCTGTTCAACTTCCTCTTCATTCTGGCGAGGCTCATCGTCCTCAAGTGGCTGAGTATCACCTGACACTATATCATCATCATCGCCATCGTTCATGGCCGCCTCTAACTCCTGCTGAAACTGAGGGTCAGTAATAATCCCCTCATCGCCGTGCTGATCAATCGGCGAATTACGGCACTCACATTGTCGACTCCTAGTGGAGTGGATATCATCTGTATCACCCGATACCTAATTCAGCGCAATCTCGGTCAGCCGAATAAAGACACCTCCTGTATGCTTGGAGAGCGTGTCTCCAAAAGGTGCGCCAGCGTGACTTCGTGGAGGTTACGGCTGAACTATTTCTTCTTTCGGACTCACGGACAGGTGTAATTTGTTTCTTTCTTCTGTGGTGGGCGTCCTGTGATCTCCCATCATGTTGTAAGTCAAGGCAATTGACCTACTCTTCAATCTGCTTACTCGCCTATCAACCCAGGCCCTGGTGAATGTCATAACCGGGATGGAAAGAGTATCCAAATCCGCAACCTTGGGCTCTGACCAATCAATAGGTGGAAGTAGAGTATCCCGAACAGCTGCATAGTCTGGATGAACAACATCCATGTCCTCATTGACCTGGTCCGGAACTGGTACTACCTCACACTCCCTGATCAGAGTAATCGGCAACCTAGAGAACATCCTCTTCCTTACTTCAATTTCATCAACTGCATCAGCCCAATAATCCTCTATGGTGGCCTTATGTTTAAACTCTTCTGACAGAACCCAATTGATGTTATGGTGTGGGTCATAGTGCTGTCGGCTAGTATGATATGAGAAATGATAAAACTGAAG
Source organism: Sequoia sempervirens (assembly GCA_007258455.2). Taxonomy (NCBI): domain Eukaryota; kingdom Viridiplantae; phylum Streptophyta; class Pinopsida; order Cupressales; family Cupressaceae; genus Sequoia; species Sequoia sempervirens. The sequence continues at coordinate 19,362 of VDFB02162153.1, read as the reverse complement.
CTCACTCTCGGCTTCCCTAGCTGCCTGTATCGAAGGACACACCTCATCCGAGTTGCCCATCACAATTGGAAACTCTATCCCTCCTTTCTTCTTCTTCTTTTGGATTTTGTCAAAGGCTACCAACTGTCTAGATATCTCTAGCATTATTATTCTATCTATTGGGTACTTAGGCAGCCTATAAGGATACGAGGAAAAACCTTGCAGCCTAATGTATGAAAATCTCGGAAATTGAATAAACCAGCACCCATACCTTTCGATCAGCTCCTGGGCATCTCTAGAGATTCTGTGATGTAACCGCTCCTGAAGCAGCCTCGTGATATACATGGTGAATGAATCGTTGACACGTTTGTAGTGGGTTGTACTTGACAGGTGCAACTGTGTACACGCCTCATGGATTTTGAACTGATGAGAGCCGCATCCAACAGGCTCTTTGTAAGAGATCCCCCTGTACCTCGTCATTCGTGCCAACATATAAATAAGGTAGGAGCTCATGTAAAACGTTTTAGTCCTCCTCAAGCTCAGGAGCTGCTCATGTATATTATCGCTGATCATCTCAGCCCAATTGACATAATCCTTGCCCTCTAGCACCAGGTTGATGTAATAAAACATCCAAGGCTCGAAAATGTAGGACTGTGGGCAACCACCAACCCTGCTCAGCATCATGATAAGATCACAGTACTCTTGTTTCAGGTCCTCCGCTATGATCTGTTTTGGCAATTTCGCACGAGATGGCTTCGGAGTGCTCATCCAGTGAGTGTTAATTGTATCCATGCATCGTTCAAAAGCAGAAGCGTACATCCGCTCCGCTCGCTCCCTGGACTTGTAAATCATGTTCCTATGTACCGGGATCCCGAAAGCCTCACCAATGGCTGCCGGAGTAAGATTGGCAAGCACTTGGCCATCTGGTGACATGATCGACCGGTGTTCCTTCTCGTAGCAATTAGGCGCACTCCATTATAAGCTCTGAGCACTGAATGGCTGGCGGAAAACCAGCAGCTGCATATAATCCACTTCGGACGATGTTGTGTGAAGTAGCTGAAGCCCGATGACTTCCAATTCCAAACAGCCTGTTCTTGAAGGTCTCCAGGTTGACAGAGCCCAGGTTAGTATCCGTCAACTTGCCCAGCTTTGAAATGAACTTCGACTCCGGCATGAATGTTTTGCTGAGCTTCTTGATCATAGCCTGTTTGGAGGCACCATTGTCCTTTCCGGTTGTCCTCGCTTCAGCCATCTGCAACATAACAATCATTCATCAGCAATTAAATTTAATAAAATAAGGCATGATAGGGACTGCAGTCGAATTCTAGAAGCTGCAATAACTCTCGTGTTTGCAAACCTCAGCTTCTTCTCTTGAATAAACTCGAATTCCAACACTTAGAACAGATTTCTAAGTGGGCTCTAATGACTGTACTTCACAATCCTCAATCAGCAATTTAACTATTTCGTATCAGCAATCAGCAAACATCAAGCTAGCAAGTTCGTACTTCTAAGTTCTCAGCTACTTCTTTGCTTCAAGGCGCCCCTTCAAATGGCAACTTCAACTTACAAATCAGATTTCAGCCTCAACACTAGCAAGGCCGTACCTTTTACAAGCAACTTCAATCTTCAGCAAAGGCGTACCTCTTCTACTTCAGCAATGGCGTACCTCCTCCAACGAGCAAGTACTTCTCAGCAACTTAAGGCGTACTTCTCCTAGCAACAAATTTAATCAACTCTCAAGTGCGCCTCCTCAGCAAACTCAACTTCTCAGCAAAATTCAAACTTCAGCAACTCACTCAGACTCAGCAAAATTTCAAACTTCTCCAGTCACGACTCGCTGCAATGCTTCACCCTCAGAGCAAGTTCAACTTCCAGTTGTGAAAACAAGTGAAAAACATCTTCATTTTATAGCCAAAACTCGAATTCTAGAAGAAGTTAATTTTAGCCAGTGCCATTAAACTCCACTACTCCACTTCAAGAATTCGAATTTTCCCTCTCTGGTGCTTCTGACACTTGTCTCCAGTCGTCGGGAATATTATTCTTCTAGAAACTTGACTTTGACTGGCGTTTTGGATTTTGCTTTCGAAATTTTAATTTAACTCATCTTCTTTTAACTCACCAACCGGAGCTCTGTCACTTGAATTCGAATTTTTAACTTCATCATCTGCTCTGGAAAATTCATCTTCGAAGAATTTAATCAAAATTATCTAGGCAACTGACTTCAGATTCATTGTTCGAAGAAAATTCATCTTGAAAGCACATTTTATTCAAATTTGCCTTAGAAAATTTAAAATTCTCCCTTAGGAAAATTCACAGTTCGAGCACTGATTAAATTCCTCACTGAAAGAGTGTCGGCGAAGCTCAGAAGACTTGGAAATCCATTCATCATCGCAAATGTTCAGTACCCAGAAGCAAATTTTCTCCAGAATGTCTCGAATTCATGGGTACCCAACGAAAGGGTTCATTTAATTTTTCGAATTTTGAACCTTAGAAAATATTATTTCCATCATTTTAAATTGATTCTTCGCCTGTGATCACTCTGTGTTGCTCTGACGTCTTGAAAAATTTGAATCATCTTGCAATATCATCGTCTCTGATTTCATCACTGAGAAAAGTTGTTCGCTCTTCGGAAAATTTTATCATCTGAGTTCTAGGCGTATTTTCCAAGGAAAATAATTTTGCCTTAGAAAATATTTAAATCATCTCTTGCATTTTGAGAACTTGCCTTAGAAAAATTTTGATTGCCAGTGGAGAGGAATTTTTTATCAACTTCATTTAGAAAATTTTATTCATTCCCGGCACGCCTTGCACATTTCTTCTTCACTTCACACTTGGAAAATATTTATTCAAAAGCCCAACGCCTTAGAAAATTTAAATCTCACGCCTTAGAAAATTTTTAACACTTTATCACTCTAGGCGCACAACACTTGACATTTTATTCTCAACGCCTTGAAATATTTCAACACCTTAGAAAATATCTCTAACACCTTATAACTCCCTTCAACACAGGTGCATATCACACTTGGGAAATTCCAACGCCTTCAAAATATTTTAAAAAAATCATCTTAGGCGCCTTACATACTTGGAGAAAATCACGCCTAGCAAAATTTATCTAAGGCCCACCACCTTGGGCGCATTCTTAGTGTGGAGGAGGATAACGCCTAGCTTTTACCACTTTTCACCACGCTTTGGCAAATTTTCATCCCACTTACCACTTGCATTTACTCTTCACATCCAAACATGGGCGCATTTCAGCCTGGCGAGAGGATGACTCTTCGCCTTCCCATCTTTTGTCTTGACATGCACAAGTTTGGGCGCATTTTAGCCCTTGAGGAGGATAAAAACTTTGACCTCGTTGACCCTTTCCTACCTTGGGCGCATTTTCATGCTTGTGAAGGACGAAATTGTTTGACTTGTTGACTCTTCTTTACCCTGGGCGCATTTTGATGTGTGTGAAGGATGAAACTTCTTCCAACATTCTTGGGTGACTCTTCGCCTTCCAATTTTTGTCTTCACATGGCCTAGTTTGGGCGCATTTTGCCTAGGGAGAAGGATGAAAACGTTTGACTTTCCTTTGACCATTTTGCCTTGGGCGCATTTTAGCCATGGTGGAGGACGAAGCTTGCATCTTGGGTGCATTTGGATGGGGGTGGCGGATTTTCATGCCTTAGAAAATATTTTCAACTTTCCATCTTTCATCTTGGGCGCATTTTGCCCCTGCTGCAGGATAAACCTCTTTGACTTTTGTTTGACTTTTCTCACCTTGGGCGCATTTTGCCCTGTGTGAAGGATGAACCCACACCTAGAAATTTTTCATGCCTCCTCAGCTGAGATGGGCGCATTTCCCTATGCCTGCTGGACGAGACTCCAGACTTAGACGAATTTTTACCATCCTCGCCAGCTTACGTGCCCTGCTATTTATAGTAAGTTCTCTGAATTTGCGCCTCTGAAGCTCGGATCAACTTGAAATTTTGAACGTAGCATCCTCCTGACTTTATCAACTTGTCGACCTTTGCCATTTTTAGTCACCACGCTATTTATAGCTGTTTACGAAGGTGGCTTACTATAAATAGTAAGCTCTTGTTTCCGATAGCTCCCAAGCTCCGATCGAGTTGAAATTTGATGAGGCGACCCTCACCACATGACCTGCTGGTGACAGCGCATGCAACTGATTTACTATTTTTAGCACGTTTTCAATTTGACTTACTATAAATAGTAAGTGCTCGCATTTGACCTGAAATTTTACCGTGAGATAACTTTGAAGGGCCGGTCGCTGATGGTTTACATCGGATTTTGAAGATTTTGACTTTGATGCCTATTTTTAGGCTCAAGTGAAACCCTAACTTGCATTGCATGCGTATCAAAAGATCTCGTTTCCCTTCGTTTTGTGGCATTGCGATCAGCTCGTGAATCTGGCGAACCTCGGGGTGGGGATACACACCGCTAAAAATAGCAAGTTCCTTCTGAGTGAGAATCTCCGTTTGCATGTCGCACCATCGCGAAGCTCTTGAAAAACCCATCGGAATCACCGACATGCAAAAAGAAACCGACATGCAAACCCTAAAAATAGCCTCAGAAGGCTGAATCCGAAAGTGATCACCTCGACTTGCGTATTCGCGTCATCGTGAAGGTCTCGAAAAACCGGAAGGAATATGCCAACATGCAAAGAAAATCTGCGCATCACGGACCACGAAATTAGTGGGAAAATTTGGGCTGCTAAAAATAGTAAGTTGTCCAATTCGCTCAAATTTTGCATGCAAGCTGACTGATAAGCTCACGAATCGGTATTATTTGTTTGAATTTCAAAATGAAGCGCCTGAATTTCACACTTATAAAAATAGTAAGTACCAGAATTGATGAAACTGGCTGGAAGCCTCTGGATGTCTGCTGACAACAACGTTAAGTTCAATTTTCAATTTTCTCACTTTACTTGACCTTGGACTGGCTAGAAACGATGAAACCCTAATTTTAGACTTGGCCAATATTTCGCGTTTAAGCTCAATGACGGACACAACCCCCCGAGAGACGGACACCAGAAAAGAGACAAAGCGAGAGAGAGAGAAAACCCAAGCCAAAAGACCGGAACGGAGCAAAAATTAGGGGGTCCCCATCTTGAATGGGGCGATGTGTGAAAAGGTCACAACAGGTCCCTCCTATCGATTCCATCACCCTCTCGGTCTTGGTAGGGACCAGGGCCGTGGATACCTCTTTTGATATCATTCCAAAGACAAACTTGTTCAGGGTGAAACTAGGCATTTTGTGGCTGGTTTACATGAACGGAGTCGCTTCGATAATTCATAAGTGTCTTAAGTTTTCTCATGAGGTCTCTATGCACGTTGTGCACGACACCGATTACAAGCCGTTGGTGTCACATGGGGGCTACTCGTTAGATTACTTTTGGCCCACCCCAATCAATCCACTCTCTCCAAGGGCGGACTTGCTATATCGCACCTATGTCAAGTATAAGATTGGGGGCACAGTGCCAAAGGTGATCTACCTTGTCTCTCCCTACACCATTTCAGTCAAAGGTCCTCTGATTGCGCAGCAGCAAGTTGCCTCCTCCTCCCAACAAAAGGGGAAGGGGAAGCTTGTTCACACTCAAGAGCCTTCCTCTTCTTCCACTCCATCTGCTTTCATTTCTCACCCTATTGCAGCGCCTTCGGCTCCCTCTCCCATGCCTCACATGGGCAGCTTGATGGTGCCCGCTCGGCGAAGGCAAGCTTCAAGTGTTTAAACTTCCCGTCTTGCCCACGATGCCAAGGCCCGTTGTTGACGGCAAGGGGAAGGGCCCTCATGGAGTCACCCCTGCGTCTGGGCCCGCAGCCTCCTACCGCTCCTGCCCCTCGGGCGACGAATGGGAAGAGGCCTGCTATCGAGCCACTAGCGTCTGCTTCTCCACCTGTTGTTATTTCTACTCCTACTCCCATCCAGGAGGCTTCCCTTCCACCGGCAATGGTGGTGGAGGACACTCCCATGGCAGAACAGGAGCCTCCTATCCCTTCTCAGGTAGCGACTTCTAGTTCCCGGAGCCGATGAAACCGGCTTGCGCATGAGCGTAAGCATCGGAGAAAGTCTCTAGCTGCTAAACAAGTTGCCTTGCAGAATTAGAAGGGGAGCCAATGGTACCTGTTTCGGCACCTCCTATTGTGCCTCCCTCTTCTGCTCCTACTTCAGTTCTACTCACCTCAGTTCTGCTTTTGGGCCCCCTCGGCGAATGTTGATGACATTCGCTCCAAAAGGGTGTAGGTGTTCATCGCTCCCTCGGTGGAGCCCTTCTGATGTCCCTTTTGAACATCCCTCCTTTTTCCTAGCCCATGGACATGTCGAGCACCGCGGTGGTGTCCAATGTGATTCTATCCTCTTCCTCCTTAACTTTCGCTTCTTCTATGGGGATTCCACATCCTTCACTGAAGCGTTAGTTTGAGGACGACCTCACCTTGAGTGGAGGTTGGAAGAAGGTATCATCTTCTTCAAAAGGGGGTTCTGCTTTGGCTTGCACCGTCCTTGTGATGGAGGCAGCCCCGACCTCCCCTAAGTTTGTCACTATCCCTCTTGATGAGGTCGACAGTGGATCTTCGGTGCCTCCTTCCTCTACCACCCGGTTAACACATGGCACTCTGATTAAGTGCATGTTTAACTCAGTGGATGATGTCCTAAATCTGTCACTGATTCTTGTGAGATCGATGACCTTTACCTCATAGGAGTTGAGTGTAGGAGACCTTGAGGGACCTTCTTCCTTAGCCCTTGTTGTAGGAGAGTCAGAGGGTGCTCCCCTCTCTATCCCGCCTTTGCAGTAATGATCTAGATTGGGCGAACGACGACCTCCTGGTTGATGAGGACTAGGGGGGTACCTCTTCTTTATCTATAGATTAGATTTGTGAGTGTATTGTGTTCCCCCCGTGCTTGTCTTTATGTGTTCCTAGAGGGCCCTTGCTACCCTTGTAGGTGCTTGGATACAAGAGTGAAAACTTGTTGTAAAATTCCTCTATATGTTTCATCATTCTTCTATATGTTGTGACTTTGATTTTCGACAATTGGGGACAATGCAAAGCGTTGGGGGCATTTAGGCCCTCTTCCATGTTGACCCAATTTTTTATTTTATTATGTCTTCATGTGCTCTTCTTTAAATTTGGGAACTTCGGGAACTGATGATCTTCCATTCACATACATCATGGGTTACCTGTAAGAACTGATCTAACCCCAAACTACCAGATCCCCCTATCTCTTGATTTCTTTGCCTTTGCTTGTCTCTTGTTTTCTTTGTTTTTGCTTGCCTCTCTTTCTACTCACTTTGTGATGTTGTGGTGCTTATGTGTTGTCCCTCGCGTGTGTTACAACATTTCCACATTTACATCTCGCTATGTCTCGTGGGCCACATCACTGCCTTTTCTTTCTCCTTAGGATGCCACATGCCCCTTTGACACTCACGCGCCATCCTAAGGGGGGGCTACCCTACTTCTCTGATTTTCAATAAGGTGAATTCGGTGGCCAACGAATCCCTTACTGAAAATTTTTCATTTTTCAAAAATTGCATCCTTCAACAAGGATCCCCTTAGTGAGATTTTTCTTTCGAAAGTAAATTTGTAGCAAAAAGAATCTGAAAACTTGTCTTCACCAAAGGCCATTCTTTTTATCGGATTCCTTGATGAAAAAAATCTTTCAAAAGGATTCCTTGATGAAAGAATCGTTTGCAAAAATTGTCATGCTTTTCAAACGGAGTGTCCCTCTGCGTGGGCCCCTTGCTATCTTGAAGGGTTCCCGAGGGACCCCTTTGAAAACTCCTTCAATTGCTTGCTCTATGACATGTCTGTCTACTTTGGATCTTTTCTGCCTAACATGTTTTGTTTGCAACTTAACATGTTGCTTTGCAGGACCGAGCACCTATAAGGGCCTTTTGCATCAAACTTTTCAAGACTGAGCACCTAGGGAGTCCTTTCACATTAGGCCCTGTAGGACCTAGTGAAGCGCTTTCTCTCTACAAGACCGAACACCTATAGAGCCTTTGTTCATCTTATGCAGGACCGAGCGCCTGTGGAGCCAATTTTGTACGATCGAGCGCCTATAGAACCTTTGTTCACCTTCTACAGGACCGAGTACCTATGGAGCCATCTCTCTCTCTCTCTTTAACATCAAGGTTGTCGTGCGGGACCGAGCACTTCTAGAGCTACCTCCTATGTGCGCAGGTTTGCCAAATCAAAGATCTGCTTCCTCGACGATTTAGGTATACTCTCTTCAACCTCTTTCTACTTTACCTTGCATCCACACTGACACGTATGCTCACTAAAGTGGGGGTAAAATGTAATGAAGCAAATTTGCACCCCTAGGAAAATTCCCCATTTACACCACCCCTACCTTAGAAAACAAAAAATCCGATGATACAATTCCACATCCGCCAACTTTCTCCATCCATTTGGCAGCTCATTTTGGCATCAATGGAGGAATCCCTGTCGAGGACGCGCATGCGCCGCGCTACCGTCCTGATGGGATTCCTGCCTCTGGAACCACAAAGGTGTTACATTTCTCTATTGGCAACGAAGTGTAATGTCTCTGCCTCCTTGACCAATGAGAAATGGGTTCTTTTGCCTCCCTTTTGTCATCCAAATGCTATATCATCTCATTCTTTCATTCCTTCTTGATTCTACTTCACTCTCTTCATGCTTCTTGATCAATTCACTCATTCTTAGCTCCATTCTTGCACTTTCAAGCTTCTACACTACCATTCTCTTGGCTACAAGCTGCTAGTTCTTGGCTCCCATACTTCCCTTGTCGCGACAATGCTGTTGTTGGAGGATTTGCAAGCTCTCTCCTTCCACTACTTGCCTTGAGTGCTCATAGGTGTGGAGGTGGTATTGTCCATTGTTACTTGCTCTTTTCAACATTTTGTTTACTACATAGCATACTTGTTGTTGGTGCTTTCTATAATGTCCCCTTTTTGGCGTGCCCATGACTATGGATGGTTTAGCCTATTCCTGACCCTCATAGGCTAGAGCAAATGGTTAGGGGCTTATTTGGCAGTAGTCGGTAGGCTTCGCCTCCAGTGATCAATGAGAGTTCAGATCTGACCTTCGTTGGACTCAGTTTGGCACACTTACTATTTATAGCAAGTTACTATTTCAGGATAGTCAGGGTTTCTATCTATAGCAGGGCACCTGAACAGGCTTCATTTGCAGTGCCAATCCTTTACACCATTGGTTTGATCAGACAATGAGGGATTTACTATTTATAGTAAATCAATGGTTGATAGAGAGGGACCCTTACTATTTTTAGTAAGGCAGTTGGATGCGCAGTGGATGTAGTGGTTAAATCCTTGGTTCAAATGGAATCAAGAAATAAGGAGTATTTATGGAGTTATGTTATTTTAATTATTAATAAAGTAATACTTTATTAATAATTAAATATAAAGTGTAATTATAATGAGCAATGGGGCCATGACCCTCATTTGAGTGATTTTTAAAGTGACTAAGGAATAATTAAAATATTTAAATGTTATTATAAAGTTATAATGTAACTTTATAATAATAAAGTCACTTTAATTTTATAAAGTGCGTTAAGTGAAAATTAAAAGTGGGAATATATATTTTATCCCACATTGGCCAGGAAAGTGTTTGAGTTCTCACAAGAAAAGAATAAAAGGGACTTAAGAGCTCATTCTCAGGCATCCAGATTTGAATATTGCTTTGATATTTTTCAGTTGTGGAGCCAAGGGTTTCTGCAGTTGTTTCATTTGGCCATTGGGAACGAAAACTCTCAATTGGTAATGCGATTTTGAGGTTGTGAAATATCATCCAAATTATCGCTGGTTGTGGGCTCTATCTCAAGAGTTCAACTTGGGCTTCATTGGAAAACTTTGTGGCCTTTGGCCAAGTTTTGATGGTATTCATTTGGGGTTTGATTGAAGACATTTTTGAGAGCATTTGTCTTCATCCATTTGGCATTATAGAGACAGATTTACATCTTATATCAGAGTACCAGCATTCTGATTTTAATTATCAGTCATTAGAAGAGATTAACTTCATTGTTTGCACTCAGATTTGCATAGTATTCAGACCTTGCTTGCATTGATTTCTTCTTTGTGTATAGGAACTGCTTGGAAAGGGGTTTGGAGAGTGTTGTAGGACGATTTGGAAGAGTATTCAGACGACGGCTATTACATTACAGTCTGCACATCTGCTTGCCTAGTTCCCACGATTTTACTCATGAAGGCTTCATCTCACATCGATTTGGCATGACACTTGGGGCGCTTGGTTTCTAGTGGCTGGGCGATTATTTTAGAGGCATTTGGGAAGAGTTGGAGGCTGCCAAAGATTTTATAATTGCAGATTGTTCTCAGAGCAGGGGTGGCTCTATCTAGGGTGCGATTTCAGGAAAAGGAGAAGAGTTAAAATCAAAGAAATTTCATGAAGCATGGTTAAGTGACCTTGAGGCTGGGCGCTATATCTTGGGAAGCAAATCCATTGGAAACAAGAAGAATCGAATTGATTTATCTGGGCTGCTATCATTTCCAGGTTTTCATTTTCAGTCATTGTATTTCATAAGTTTGGAATTGCATTGCACATCTTAAGCATTGTAATAATCAGTCATTCATAGTTGCATTATTAAGTCAATAGTTGCTGCTGTAGGAAAGCATTCAAATCAGACTTTGATATTGTAATTGGACTTTGTGAAGCCAAGAGTCTTGGCATGATTACATTGTCATGTATTTGGGATTGCATACTTTAATGGAGTTATAAGTTGCAGGCATATGTTGTCAATTCAGTTGTGTGTTAAATGTTTGATCAAATGACAAGTGGCTGTAAATGTTATTATCAGCATATTAGTTGCATGCCAATTGTTTGTGAAAATGTCAATTGGCTGTAGGTGCACTTTTTACATGTAGAAATCATCTTTATGCATTTGAAAGGCAAAAGGAAAGTCGCAATTGCATTTAGTTCTTTGCTTAGATATATTAGAAGACATTTGCAAGCATTTGAGACACCCTGGACATCATTCCAAGCAAGAATAATCAGACTTAAACTTCAGACCTGCAAGCAAAGCGATCGTATGACAACTGTTTGATGATATTCCTTGAGTCTTTAATTAGCATTTTGAGACTAGTTTGAGCAAAGATCATTACACTTTCCATACTCTCTTTATCATTTTCTATATCCTATGGCTATCTGGCTGTCCGTGGAGGTGGAAACACCAAAGCGGGGGACTTATTGAGACAGTCCTCTAGAAACAACCCCAACATTTTCCTTGGTCTTGTGTGTGTAGGTGTTTTCGCATGGAGCTACTTGAAGATTCGACTCGTGGGTAGAAAGGTTTGATTTCTTACCCTCTCTTTGTCTATTCTAGCATAACTTAGTTATAGCATTTCTTTCATTACACTTTCAGTTTTGTACTTTCCCAACATTCCATCGTAGTGTAAACACATATTTGTCAGATAGTTAGTAGGTTTCATTGAGTTTCAATTTGTCTTCTAGATCTTTGTTCGTACGAATGCCAATGCACCATTAAGATGCCAGCACGCCGCGCTAGATTCCATCATCTACGCTGTCGTCCTCAGACAATAAGTTGTCTAGGAAGCAGGACGAACCTTTGAAACTGGCTCTTTTGGCCCCGTAAGCATTCGGTATTAGTAGAAGGAAAGTGATAGGCCATTTGTCCTTCCTTTTCAGCTACAGTACCTTACCTCTTTCAATTCGCTTAGCAAACTTGTGGTACTTTAGGGCAGCCCATTGCTTAGGACTCTCCTATGACCTGAAGTCCCGAGGTGGCGAGTCCCCCTTCTCTACAAATTGCATGGGTTTTGTTACAACCTATCACAAAGTGAGTCCACAAAAAAGCTTACAAGTTAGAACAAAAAATCACTCGAGTCACAAGGAAAATTCATCATGTACTAACTCGCCCCTAACTCAACACATGAGTCATGTTAACTTGGCACAGCAAACTAGAAAACCGCAGGTCATAGCAAATCAACCAAGTACTCGCCAAGTTCCTACTATGATTGTAATTGATGAATATACACTTCTCTAATTTAAAGTCCAACTTATACCGCTTCTCTTTTGGAATATGCACGTCTCGCAACCAAAGGTTTAATATGTTAAAAAGAGGGCTTTTTGCTTGTTCAAACCTCTTCTAGGACTTTGTCAACAAGTGTTGATGTAAGAGATCTAATTCCCAACCACCTCAAGTTTCAACATGAAAAAGGTAATACTAATTGCCATGACAAGGTTGTCCCATAAATCTAGCAAAGAACACAACACGGAAATACACTAGTCTTCCTTGTCCATCTTTACATCAACAAAAGCTAACTAGCTCACCACAATGTTGAAAGCATTCAAGTGCACTCTATCACAAAATCACCATCACCCATCCTCAATGAATACTTCTTCCAAAGAAAAAGTTTGTTGGCAAGAAACTTTTCCTTACACAAGTTCCCTAACTTTGTCCAAAGGTTCTTGGTGGTGTTTCCTCCCAATACATTCAAAAGCACTGAATCTAGAAGAAAAAGGCAAACAAAATTTTGTGCTTAGAAAAGACTAACCAAAAAGTGCAGCTCTTAGATCTCCATCGACAAGAAGATCTATCTTGAGCTTCCAAAGCTCAAAGCTAGTGTCATTAAACTTCTCACTCTCCATTTTAGATGTGTTGGTCATTCTTTGTAACTAAAAAAAGATCACCTACACAAAGCTCCCACTCAAACAAGAACTAATATATCAACCTCTCCTCCCACAAATCTAACAAACAACTCTAGCTCTAATACCAAATGAAAGAAAACCATTGAGAGAAACAATGCAAGAAAAAATAGATCTATACAAAATTCAAAAGAACAACAATAAAAGACCACATAATATGCCTTGGAAAAACCTTTACAAGAAAAACCCAACAATAAATAACACAATCAATGTATTAATCTCCAAAAGAGAGTTATGGTACAATGTAAAATCCACTTCCAATTAAGATCTGCACTCTAATTATAGAGTCAATCCAACAACATAACCCTACAATAAAATTACCATACAATCTCCTTCTCAAGCCTTCAATTGATAGACCAAGGAGACCCAAGAAACCACCCATGGGTTCCCAAAACCATGAGCCAAGTCTTGGTTCAACCAGTCAGAGTTGGATACATGCACCCTCTTCCAAGAGTAACTCCTAAAATGGAATGTAACTCCTAACAAAGACCTTTGACCTTATGACCAAAGGGATCTTATGTAACTTCCAAGAGTTCTATGTATAAGCACTAATTACAACCACACAGCTGACTTTAGCCAAAGATGCTCTCCCTAGTCCACTATGTAATGCTCATCTTCAATATTCTCTTACACCCATCATCATATAATTGCCAAGTGGCATAGTGTGTCATCAAAAGAAACTTGAGATCCCCCCAAAGTATGGGGTCCAATTCCATGAGGACCAAAATATTACAACGCATTAAGATAACTAATTAGTTACAATTTACCTAGGATTTATAAAGTTTATAATACCTAGTACTAACACTTATGACTTTATCAAATTATGTAAACATAATCTAGTGTTCACTTAAGTCATTTTTAGGGTTAGGGCTTATGTTACTTTCCTATAGAATAACTATTGCTCTTTCAATAATACATCCAAGAAGTATCTCTCTTTCAATTTTTTGTGTTCTTGCTTGGTTTCTTTGTATATATTGGTTTTCATAATAATTATTAGTACTCACAAACCCAAAATGTAAAATATTGCACTAGCAAATCCAAAATAATAAATAATTCTCCAAAAGTATAATTCCATTGATATTATCATATTAGAAATATTTTGACATAGTTGAAATCCTCATAATATTTTAACATAAATGCATAGATTATACAAAATCATAAAATAAATAAGAGCATCCACAAACCCAAAATATTAAGGATTGCACCTCCAAATCCAAAAAAAAATTACTTCTCCAAAAGTGTAATCCGTTGATATTAGAAATATATTGATACATAAGATGAGGATGAAAAGTAAAGATTTTTATAATAAGAGGCTATCAAACCTGTTGTGACCTTTTCACACATCGCCCCATTCAAAATGGGGACCCCCTAAATTTTTGCTCCGTTCCGGTCTTTTGGCTTGGGTTTTCTTCTCTCTCTCTCTCTCTCGCTCTGTCTCTTTTCTGATGTCTGCCTTTTCGAGGGGTTGCACCCGTCGGCAAGTTTAAGTGTGAAACTGACCAAGTCTAAAATTAGGGTTTCATCGTTTTTGGTCAGTTCGAGGTCAAGTAAGGTGAATAAATTGAAAATTGAACTTAACATTGTTGTTAGTATGCTTCCAGCAGGTTCTCATCAGGTTTTCATCGAATTCCAAGGTACTTACTATTTTTAGTAAGTGTGAAATCCAGGGCAATTTGTCAGCTATTTTGAGATTCCGACAATCACGCAGCATTCAGAGCATATCAAGATACTCGCATGCAAAATTTGAGCGAAAACGGACAACTTACTATTTTTAGCGGTCCAGCTTCCGGGGCAAATTCCAAGGTTCAGATGCAGAGATTTTCTTTGCATGTTGGCATATTCCTTCTGGGTTTTTCGAGACCTTCGCGATGATGTAACATGCAAGACGAAACAACCACTTTCAGGATTCAGCCTTCCGAGGCTATTTTTAGGGTTTGCATGTCAGGGTTTCTTTTGCATGTCGGGTGATTCCTGATGGGTTTTTCGAGAGCTTCGCGATGGTGTGACATGCAAACGGAGATACTCACCCAGTAAGGAACTTGCTATTTTTAGCAAATGTGTCCCGGCAGCCGCCTCCCAGCAGTTCAAATTCACAAGCTGATCGCAATGCCACAAAAACGAAGGGAAACAGAGATCATTTGATATGCATGCAGAGCGAATTAGGGTTTCCAGCTTCAGAACCTAAAAATAGGCGTAAAAAGTCAAAATTTTCAAAAACCGGTGTAAACCACCGTGATCAGCATTCTTCAGGCTATCTGCTGGTGAAATTTCGAGTCAAACGGAGCACTTACTATTTATAGTAAGTCAGATTGGAAACTGGCTAAAAATAGTAAATCAACTGCATGCATTGATGTCGACAGGCAGGTCACGTGGTGAGGAGTGCCTCATTAAAATTTCAACTCGATCGGAGCATGGGAGCTATCAAAAACATGAGGTTACTATTTATAGTAAGCCACCTTCAGAAACAGGCTAAAAATAGCAGGTCAACTAAAAATGGCAGTGTAGACAGGACAATGAGGTTATAAGGATGCAGTACGCAAAATTTCAAGCCATTCCGAGCTTCAGAGACGCAAATTCAGAGGGCTTACTATAAATAGCAGGGTATGAAATACTGGCAGGGAACAAGAAAATTTGTCTAAGTCTGGAACTTCGTCCAGCAGGCTTGGCAAAATGCGCCCAGTTGATGAGGCGTGAAAAATTTCAAAGTTCATCCACCACATGGGGCAAAATGCGCCCAAACTGGAGAAAGTCAAACGGAGTCAACATCATTTATCCTTCTGCCTAGCTCAAATGCGCCCCAGGTGAGTAAGCAAGTTCAAGAAAATGCTAAGTATGAAGTTCGTCTTGCTCAGGGGGCAAAATGCGCCCAAGATGAAGAAGTCAAAGAAAGTCAACGAAATTTCATCCTGCTGCTAGGCCAAAATGCGCCCAACTTGAAGAGGGAAAAGTTGAAAATTTTTCTAAGTATGAGAAATCCGCCTCACCCCTCAAAATGCGCCCAAGATGCAAGTTTATCCTGTACACAAGGCAAAATGCGCCCAAAAGCAAATTGGTCAAAGCAAAGTCAAAGTTTCTTATCCTCCTCAAGGGGCAAAATGCGCCCAAAGTCATGCATGTGAAGACAAAATTTGGAAGGTGAAGAGTCACTCTTGAGGCATTGGAAAAAGTTTATCCTTCACACACATCAAAATGCGCCCAAAGGAAGAGAGAGTCAACAAGTCAACGTTTTTTTAATCCTTCACAGGCATGAAAATGCGCCAAGGTTAGAAGAAGGTCAACACAGTCAACAAGCTCGTCCTCCTCACCCTCCAAAATGCGCCCAAACTTGTGCATGTCAAGACAAAAAGGTGGAGTTGAAAGGTCATCCAGTGGATATGCTCAAATGCGCCCATGTTTGGATAGTAAATGGTGAATAGGGGTGGTAAATGGGATGAAAATTTTGCCAAGGCGTGGTAAACTCAAGGTAAAGGCTAGGCGTTATCCTCCATCATGTGTAGAATGCGCCCAAGGTGGTGGGCCTTAGAGAAATTTGGCTAGGCGTATGTGTTGGGCACCTAAAGTCACAAGGTGTTAGAAATATTTCAAGGCGTGATTTTTCCTTAAGTGCTAGGCACCTCAGATAAGAATAAAATATTTTCTAAGTGTTGGAGAAGTTGCCTAGGCGTTGTTTTTTTTAAATCAATATTTTCAAGTATGAAGTGTGAAGTGAGCAATGAAAGTGTGCTAGGCATGGATAAAATTTTGCTAAGTAAAGTTGAAATTTCCTAACACCGGCGAGTGAGCAAATAAAATTTTCTAAGGAAAATTCTCAAATGCAAGAGATGATTAAAATATTTTTCTAAGGCAAATATTTTCTCTCTTTGGAAAATACGCCTAGAGCCTCAGAGTGATGAAATTTCTCAGAGCACGAGCAACTCTTCAGTGACGAAGTCAGAGATGGATGATAATGCAAGATGATTCAAGTTCTTCAAGAAGTCAAAGCAACACAGGATGATCGCAGGCGAAGAATGAATTTAAATGGTGAAAATATTTTTCTAAGGTTCAAATTCAAAAATTAAATGAACCCGTTCGTTGGGTACCCATGGATTCAAGACATTCTGAAGAAAATTTTCTTCTGGGTACTGGACGTTCGTGATGATAGATGGATTTCTTAGTCTTCCGAACTTCGCCGACACTTTTTCAGTGAAGAATTTAATCAGTGCTCAAATTGTGAATTTTCCTAAGGGAGAATTTAAAATTTTCTAAGGCAAAAATGAATAAAATGTGTTTTCAAAATGAATTTTCTTCAAACGATGAATCTGAAGTCAGTTGCCTAGATAATTTTGATTAAATTATTCAAGGATGAATTTTTCAGAGCAGAGGAGGAGTTAAATTCGAATTTCAAGTGGCAGAGCTCCGGCTGGTGGATTAAAAGAAGATGAATTAAATTAAATTTTCAAAAAAAAAAACGCCAGTCAAAGTCAAGTTTCTAGAAGAATAAGATTCCCGACGACTGGAGACAAGTGTCAGAAACTCCAAAGAGGGAAAATTCGAATTCTTGAAGTGGAGTAGTGGATTTTAATGGCACTAGCTAAAATTAACTTCTTCTAGAATTCGGGTTTTAGCTATAAAATGAACAAGTTTCTCACTTATTTTCACAGCTGAAGAGGTCGAACTTGCTCTAAGAGTGAAGTGTTGCAGTGAATTGTTGCTTGAAGAGTTTGAAATCTAAATGTTGCTGAGTTGAGAAAAGGAGGCCTTGAGTTGCTAGAGAGCCTGAAGGAATTCGAATTTTGCTGAGGAATAGAGTTTGCTGAAGAGGCGCACTTAGAAGTTGATCAAATTTGCAGCTAAAGGGGACGCCTTGAGTTGTTGGAGAGGTGCGCCCTTGCTGGTTAAAGAAGTATTTGCTGAAGATTGAAGTTGCTGGTGTTGAGGCTGAAGCTTAACTCATTGCTAAGTTGAAGTTGCCAGTTGAAAGAGAGGCGCCTAGAAGTAAATTGCTGAGAACTCAAAAGTACGAGTTTGCTGATTGCTGATTGCTGATACGAAGTCACGAAGTTCAAATTGCTGATTGAAGATAGTGAAGTGAAACCATCAAAGTCTACTTAGAAATCTGTTCTAAGTGTTGGAATTCGAGAAAAGAAGCTGAGATGGCTGAAGCGAGGACAACTGGAAAGGACAATGGTGCCTCAAGACAGGCTGTGATCAAGAAGCTGAGAAAGACGTTCATGCCGGAATCAAAGTTTATTTCAAAGTTGGGCAAGTTGACAGACACCAATTTGGGCTCCGTCAACCTGGCTACCTACAAGAACAGAATGTTTGGAATTGGAAGTCATCGGCCTTCAACTACTTCACACAATATTATTCGAAGTGGGTTATATGCAGCTGCTGGTTTCCCACCAGCCATTCAATGCTCGGAGCTGATGATGGAATGTGCTAATTGCTACGAGAAGGAACACCAGTCGATCATGTCACCAGATGGCCAAGTGCTCGCTAATCTTACTCCGGCAACCATTGGTGAAGCTTTCGGGATCCCGGTGCACAAAAATATGATCTACAAGTCCAGAGAACGAGCTGAGCATATGTATGCTTCTGCTTTTGAGCGATGCATGGATACAATTAACACCCACTAGATGACCACTCCTAAGCCCTCTCGTACGAAGTTGCCCAAGCAGATCATAGCGGACGACTTGAAGCAGGAATATTGTGACCTCATCATGATGCTGAGTAGGGTTGGTGGTTGTGCACAGTCCTTCATCTTTGAACCTTGGATGTTTTACTACATCAACCTGGTGCTAGAGGGCAAAGATTATGTCAATTGGGCCGAAATGATAAGTGATAATCTACATGAGCAGCTCCTGGGCCTCCGAAGAACGAAGAAATTTTACATGAGCTCCTACATTATCTACATGTTGGCACAAATGACGAAGTACAGGGGGATCTGTTACAAGGAACCTGTTGGTTGTGGCTCCCACCAGTTTAAGATATATGATGCCTGTCCACAGTTGCATCTGGCAAGCACAACCCACTACTCGCGTGTCAACGATGCCTTCACCATGTATATCACGAGGCTGCTTCAGGAGCGGTTACATCATAGAATCTCGAGGGATGCCCAAGAACTAATTGAGAGGTATGGGTGTTGGTTTGTACAATTTTCGAGATTCTCTTATGTTAGGCTGCAAGGTTTCTCATCATACCCTTATAGGCTGCCTAAGTACCCAACAGATAGAATATTGATGCTAGAGATATCTAGATAGTTGCTAGCCTTTGACAAAATTCAAAAGAAGAAGAAAAAGGGAGGTATAGAGTTTCCAATTGTAATGGGCAACTCAGATGAGGTGTGTCCTTCGATACAGGCAGCTAGAGAGGCTGAGAGTGAGCTTCAGTTTTATCACTTCTCATATCATACAAGTCGACAACACTATGACCCGCATCATAACATCAAGTGGGTGTTGTCGTCGGAGTTCAAGCATAAGGCCACCATAGAGGATTATTGGGCTGATGCAGTTGATGAAATTGAAGTAAGGAAGAGAATGTTCTCTCGGTTGCCTATTACTCTGATCAGGGAGTGTGAAGTTGTGCCGGTTCCAGACCAGGTGAATGAGGATATGGATGTTGTTCATCCAGATTACGCAGCTATTAGAGATACTCCACTTCCGCCTCCCAATTGAGTGAGCTTAGAGGTTGTAGATTTGGATACTCTTTCTATCCTGTCATGACATTA
>VDFB02162151.1:36743-90919 GCA_007258455.2 Sequoia sempervirens | reverse complement strand
TAATCCACAAAAAATCCAAACCAGCATACAATCCCCAAAGAAAACACCTTTGGATCTGAGATCACATCAGTTCCCCATCATACTACCATTATAGAGACTACCATTAGAACCACAACACAAACATATTCTTCATATGAAAATGTGGAATCTCCCACACAGATGTACTAAACAAAGGAACAACTATAATGTATAGTGATGAACTCTATCAATGATATCTTTTTGTTCTCAACACAAAACTTCTTAGGATCATAGATATAGTTATTTGTAAGAGTAATAATAATAATATTAAGAGCACAAAGTTTTATCTCTTATAGTGAATTTCGGACTCAAAAACCAATGCACTAGTTCTCAATTTGATGATATTTTCCCGGTATGCTCCCAATGAATTTTTCCAACTTCAGGAATCTCCATAAAGTAGAAGATTAGGCATACAACCAATGTGCCATACCTGAACGTACCTTTCCTTTTCTTAATATCTCTCAAATTTTTAGAAAAATGTTGTTGGAGAAACTCACACAAGTCATATTCCTTTCTATTTCCAACCATATCCAATAGAAGGTTAATAACAATTGTAGAAACATCATTGTCACCAAAAATAAATTATGAAATGACTAGACTAGCATACTGGACTATCAAATTTGAGATTCCAACATGAGTACCCCTGATTAAACCTTTTCTTGTGTTATAATTTCATTTAGGAGTCGGTCTAGAGGATGGTAATCCAATTACATCCCTGACCAAATCTCTGATTATTGCATAATATTTATCAATCTATACATATTCATCATGGAATCTGCTAAGTGCCATTCTAATGCACCTTTCTTCATTAATGTTCAGAAAGTCAATCCATACATTCAACTTTATTTCTGAAAGAACACTGTATTCTGACTTTAGGGTAAAGTCAATTTCAATCAATTATTCAAACCATATCATTTTGGCTTTTTCAGAGGAGGGTTTTTCCAAATTTTGATGAATATATGCTCCAACATCCTCAATTTACACAACACCAAGAGGAATTTCTAAGAAAGCACCCAAAGGATCAAATTCTAAAGTTTTGACAACACATATTTTGATCTTTAGCTCTAGTTTTATTGAATTCTCTATAATTCAAGGAGTGTCCATTGCTTTTAAGAAAATTCAACAAGTATTACAGCAGCAACAACCACCAACTTACCTCTTTCTTGCTTGCTATACCCAAATTTTGAATTTCCACCGCAAGCTTCTTTAGCGTGCAACTTTCCTTCCACAAATGTTATTCATCAAATGAGTGTTCATCAAATTTCTTGAATTTATTCCTCTCATTCCAAATATTTTTGCAATTAATACTTCAGATCACAAGATCATCTCAAAATCTATGTAAATATTCATCCTTTAAAAATATTGTTGAATTCATTCTTTGCACATGTGTGCCTGCAACTTCCTTCCGCATGAAAAATAGAGTTCAAATTACTTCATTAAATGTACCTCTATCATGACATGACATTTAACATCAAGACAAGGGATTTATTAAATATTCTGATTATTGCCCCCTCTTAGACATTCTTTAATTAATTTTTGATGGATGTGTCTACACTAGAAGATGGTATAGTTGATGATGACTTTGATTCAACTTGCTTAGATTCACCTTCCTTTCTCCACATTATTTTCATTTCTTTTCTCACTTCTTCCTAATTAATTTTAATTCCAGGTCCATGCCGCTTTACTAGATTATTTTTTAGAAAACATTTCAGAATATTGCAATTATAGCAAACAACATTTTTCCATCCAAAAAATCTTTTATCCAAACTACATTTGCACTGATTAGCCTTGTTCAACTTCTTCCCTCTAGGGTGATCCCACAAAGCTAGTTTACAATTTCTAGGAGATTTTGATTTTTGCTGAAATCACATATTTTTATAAAATATAATGATTTAAGCCTTAAAAAGTTCCATTTAAAGCATTCCAATTGAAGAGGTTTTGATCAAACTACCTTAGATCAAACCCCTTTGGATAGAACCCTGCTAGTTTTAAACCTTACCTATAACGGAGTCTCCTTTACACCTAACAAAATGCTAATAAAAAACCAATTTTGATTTACCTTTTGGGGGATCAAATGAATTCATTCAAAATTTATTTTTTGTAAGTATGCAGTACTTATTATAAGCTTCCCAAAAAAGTATAATTTTAAATAAATTTAATTTAATTATTATATATATATTTTTTTTCTTGTGAATGTAGGTTTTTCACTTAAAATCAAGCTCTCCATTTTGCACATGTAGAAAAATAGAATATTATAAAAAAGAAAAGAAAAATATGAGTGCACCAGATACTGAAGTCCTTGATCCAACAAAAAAATAAATTGAATTCCATACACACAAAAAGCTGTTACACAAAATCACCTATTTCCTAAATCTAACTGGTCCCGACTCTTTGAAACCTGTTGGATTACGGAAAACATTCACAAAACAATCAAGTGGAAACCAACTGGAAGCACTAGATAATTCATAGTTTACAACCAAACTGGGACAGCAGACAGATATCATTCTGGGAAGTGACTGAAAACCGAGGAGGATTTTAGCTGGAAGGAGGGCCCATAGCCACAAATTATTAGAGAAGATTTTACTTGATTCATTTTCTCAGGTTCAGTAGGATGGGTGAGCCAGAGCCCAGAAGGCATTGTGTTCAGGCTGGGATGGCCCTGGCCTGGCAGCTGCGCCTGTTTTCTTGCATTCAAACAACTAACCGAAGAATGATAGAGTATGATTCTTTCTACATTTGCAATCTTTTGCCCTATGTCCAAATTTATTATAGAAATAACATATTTTGGACATTAAAAGATAAATACCTTTGAGTATTATGCTGTCTGATGGGAGTCCCTCTGGTACTCTTGAATTGTTCACCATTGCATCGAGTCTTTAGATCAGGAGATTGATTTTCCTTTGAACACTTTCCTTCTTCAAAGACCATACCTCTTTTATCCATTGAGAATCTCTGTACTCATGCAATCAATTTCTCCAACATTGTAGAACTTTTAGCAAATTTATCCACAAAACTTAAATTGCCTTTTCCAGATCTAATTTCAAAGTTGCCACTTCTTGCTCAAGCTTTGTGTATTCATCCACCTTCCTTTGAATTTCAATCTTCTGATGGTCTTCAACACTTTTCTTTTCATCCACTTGTTGTAGTAGGCTGGAAGCAGTTTCATCTACCTTATCCAATAGATCACATGCTTCTTCACATTTACTTTGCAATTTTTCAATGTACTCATTCACTTTCATCAACTTTTCCTTCAGATCCTCTTTTTCTTCTAAACATCCAAGATAGATTACTTCTAGAGGAAGAAGAAATTTTTTGTCTTCCATGAAATTGAGTTTCAGGACCTTCCCTAAGCTTTTAGGCTTCTTCTGAGGAACCAAGCTCTGATACCAATTGTTGAACATCTAGAATACTAAGAGGGGTGGTGAATCAGTATTCTATAAAACCATTGACATATAATCCATCTAAGCATTATTATGAATCTTCCTAAATTATCAAAAGAAGAAAAAAAATTAAGACACAACATCAACACACATGAACACCAAAGTTTCTATGTGGAAAGCCCAATGAGGGAAAAACCATGGTGAGCATTAGCTCACAATATAATATATCCAGATATAGAATATTACAGGGTTCACTGCTAGGATTCATTGTCCTTGAAAGACTCACATCCTGAATACAAAAAGAGATGGCTCATTTCCAAAAGAAAGAACTTATGAAATACACCTTCTATGTGTAGGGTTCAGTTCCAATGAAACTCTGAATATGAAGTACTGCCTAACACAATAGTTGCTCAACAAATCTATTATGATCCTCAACTGATAAAGAATTTAGGCTCATATTTTCACATACCCCTTAATCCTCTTTGCACTTCTATTCACTTCAGATACACCTTTCTCTCTTTAAGGAATCTATATATATCCCATTCATAAATTAGGTCAACCTAATTAGATGAAAACAAAATAATCAAAACATTTTTGTCAGCACCAGGGTGATCCCACAATACTGGTTTGCAATTTTTGGCCAAACTGGACACTGAACTGATTTTTTCTAACTAAATCTTCACTGTCAGGCACCTATAGCGGCTAAACCGTGAGGAATTTGAAGATCTAAACTAGTGATTTGTGGAATTTTTCTTCTAGATTCTAAATATATTTTTTTCAAAATTTTTGGAATCATATTGCACTTCTTTTTCCATCTCCTTCAAAAACTAGTTTTTTTTTTCAGTAAACACCATTTTTAAGGAGTGACACTCACCGTATAACACAACGTTTTTTCCATGAAGGATAATTTTTTTATTTTTGAATTTATATTTTAACTAAGATATCTAGTGCTTCCAATTGGTTTCATAGTGTTTTATTGAATATTTTTTCCTTAATCAAGTTTCGAGGTCAAACCAATTACAATTCAGACATAGGCAGACAGTATAACATAATTTTTTTTGTATGTATCGAAATCCAATTTTCTTTTGTTGGATCAAGTACTTCAATATCTGGTGCACTCGTATTTTTCAATTTTTTTTTGATAATATTCTATTTTTCCACATGTACAAAACAAAGAGCTTGATTTTCGGTGAAAAACCTACATTCACAAGAAATAAATAATAAATATAATAAAAAAAATTAAATTTATTTAAAATTATACTTTTTGGGAAGCTTATAATAAGGAATACATACTTACAAAAATAAATTTTAAATGAATTCATTTGATCCCCCAAAAGGTAAATCAAAAGCGGTTTTTTATCAACATTTTGATAGGTGTAAAGGAGACTACATAATAGGTATGGTTTAAAAGTAGCGGGGTTCTATCCAAGGGGGTTTGATCTAAGGTAGTTTGATAAAATCTTGTTCAATTGGAATGCTTTAAATCAAACTTTTTAAGGCTTAAATCATTATATTTTCTAAAAATATGTGATTTCAGCAAAAATTAGAATCTCCCAAAAATTGTAAACCAGCTTTGTGGGATCACCCACCATATATGATTAAATTTTTTTGTTCATGTAGTGCATCATATCATGTCATCTAACATCCACACAATATATTTAACCTTCTTAGTACATATCATGTATTAGGTCAGCTAGAGCTAGAACCTAATCCAAAGGAATTCTGAACCAACATACAATCCCCAAAGCAGACACCTGGACTTGAGATCACATCAATTTCCAATTATACTACCATCATAGAGACTACCATTAGAATCACCACAAAATATTCTTCATATGAAAATGTGGAGTCTCCCACACAGATGTACTAAATAGAGGAACGATTGCAATGTACATAGATGAACTATGTGAATGATACCTTTTTGTTCTCAACACAAAAATTCTTAGGATCACAGATATAGCTATCTGTAGGAGTCATAATAATAATATTAAGAGTGTAGAGTCTTATCTCTTCTTACAGTGAATTTTGGACTCAAAAACCAACACACTAGTTCTTTAGAGAAGAACACTTTATGTAGGGAATAGCTTCTAGTAGATCAAATAAACTTCTCATACTGTTGTCACTGTGTTAACATCATGTTGACATCAATGACGACCTCTTAATTTCTAGCAAAACACATCTCCAAGTCTAGAAATACCACATGGACCACATAGCAACATTCCACAACATCCAAGAATATTCCAACATCATCAAAATATTCTGTAGTACTGTTGCAATCACCTGAAATTGAAGAACACTTTCATTCTCTGCAACTAGCCACACTACCACAAACATACACATCACTCACCAACCTTGTGAAAAAAATAAACAAAAAATACTCCAAGGAAAGGTAGATACAAAAATATTAGCACATTCTCAAATTTGCAAGATAGGAAACCTCAACACAGAGAAATACAAAGCAATCTCATTTCTCCCAGACAACCTTCTTCATAGGCAACACATTGTCAATTATAAATTCCATTATTGCATGATTCAAAGCCTGAAACTCTGGATATAGTACCTATAAACACCTTTAATCATCACATCCAAACTGTACCAGCACATCTTCAACCATGAAGAAATGCGAAGCATAAAACTGAACACACCTCTATCACATTGCACTCTCTTTTATTCAAATTTTCTCAAAAGCACTTGGATACCAAGTGAACCAACTGCATTAGAAACACCTGCTCAGAACCACAACTCCTTCACAACATGAAAAAATGAAAGACCAACAATCTCCCCAACTATAATACCTGCATAGCACCACACTAGAGGTTGACATCAAATCACAACACTAATTGTTATGTGACTCTTTTCCCAAGAGAAGAGAAATATATAAATAACCCTTTGGAATTAAAGGGGAGATAGAAAAAAAAGGATATTATGATCATTTGGTTAAAAGAGAGATTATGTATAAACTCATTAAAAAAAGAAGAATAATTATTTATTTAAATAATTATTAAAAGGCAACATATAATGCCTTGCCATGAAACCCCAAAGGACAATGCAACTAACTAACAATTATGACACAATTTTTTTTAAAAAGTGAATCAATGTATAGATCATACAAACAATAACATAGAAGGAAATCTACATGTACATATGCACTGACTATGTGTAATACCCCTCCGTGTCGGTTGTTCTGAACTTTTGTGTGAGTATTTGTGTGTGCTTCATTGGTTACTGTGTTATTTGATTATGTGGAAAATATAATATGTTAGTAATCATGTTTAAATAATTAATTAAATCATAAGTGATTTGCAAAGTTATTTAAAATGTGATAAGAAATTAAAATCAGAATCAATTAAGTTAAATCAAATGATTTAGAACAAATGATCAAATCAAACTAATTAGTTAAAAGTAAAAGTGATATTATTAGATAAATTGATTTAAATTATCATGTTAAATTGAAGTTAACAATAATTATGAACAAATAATCTTGAAAAGATAATTATTTTGGATACTTATTTAGAATCTTGCAAATGGTTGATTTTAATTATTTTAATATGAAAGTAATTATTTAATAATGTATTGTGGAGATAATGAATATATATATATATATATTCAAATAAAAGTTCAATTTTGAGGATTTAAATTTATTTAATTTTAATCATATGCATGAAAAAGGAAACAAAAGGAATTAGAGGATTAATAATTATTTTGAGTTATTTCTTGAGTTGTGACTTTTGGTATTCGCTGGAAGAGGAAATGGAAGAGACTTTGTGTGAGATTTTATTTAGAGGATTTTAGAGTTGGAGGGGGGATTTGCATTCTCTTTCCAATAGATTTTGGGAGAAATTTAGCAGTCAATTTCTGTTATAGTGTGCATTCTCTTATTATTCTATGAATTCATTGAGGCATAAGATTGGAGTTGAGGGGAAGATATTGGAGCTGCTGTTGGAAACATTCGTTGGCGGAGGATTGGATCGGCGAAAGGGATAGAGCTTCTACAGATCTTCTTCAAACACAGGATGCCAGGTTCTTTTCATTTATTTTATTTTTATTTGTTGTAGCATCAAATAAAATAGAAATTGATAGAAATTGTTTCGCTGTGGGGATCGGGATTGCTGTTTGTTAAAATGGAATTTGGTTGGGTTCTGGACCGTCAATTATTAGATTGAAGTTTTGCTGGGAGTTTGGGACTGTTGTTTATTTAAATGAAATTATTTGTTGGTTTTTACTGTTGATTATTAAAATGAAATTATGATTGGAATTCTGGAAATAACCAACACTACTGTAGTTTTGTTTAAATCAATTTAAGAATAATTCTTTTGCTGGGAATTCGGGGTTGTATTGATATATATATATATATATTCCTTTTGCAAATGCATTTTGTGTATAGATGTAGGTGTGTACAGTAACTAGTAAAATGGATTATTATTCTCTGTTTTTAAAATATTTTTAAATACAGTATATATATATATATATATATGTATATATATATATATTTATACGTACATATATATACATATATAAATATAGAGAGAAAATTTATTTTTATTAGAGTTTGAATTTCGCCATCGGACTGGCCATTGTTTTGTTTTTTTTATATAAAACAAAAAAATAAAAATAAAAATAAATTATATATTGGTTGAGTGGTGGGTCGGCCTCGGCCGTACCCACCACCCCACCCAGACGGTAGTGGTACCCCGCGGCAGTCTGCGGACTGTCCGCGGCCGGACATCAATGCCGTGGCTTTTGGGTGACCGTCCGTTTCAAAAAATAAAAATAAAAATAAATAAACATATAAATATTAATTGCTTACTGTGTAACACGGAAATTCGTGTTGTTTATAATATGTGAATATGCATTAATAAATATTAATATATATATATATATATATTTATTGATTTATTGATTTATTCAATTATAATTGTATGTCACAATTTTACTGTGATAGTAATTTAATTAATTCTGTTATTTAAGAGGAATATATAAATACTGTTTTAAATCTGTTTAATAGATATTCTATTGATTTAACTGTTAGCAAACAAATGCATCAATATAATCTGTTTTGATTAAAATTATATTTTCTGTAATTTATCTGTTATCTAGAAAATAGATATTTAGATTCTGTTTCTTTTCTAATTATAAATAAAGCAGGAATTTTTACAAGGAAAATATTAGTAAAATAGAAAGAAATCTGTTTTATTGATTTGTTAAATTACAACTTGGAAAGGATATTGTTAGCAAAAGAAAAATCTATTATGAAAGTAAAACAACATTGTTTATTTCATTCTTGTTTAAATATGAATATTTTGGGAATAGAATTTATTATGGGATTAAATAAGTTGTTCTTGTAGTATTGTTGGATTCGTAGAACAGATCTTTTCTCTTTTTACATTCTCTCCTCAAAAAGAATTAAAATAAATATAAATGCGTAGTGGTTTTTTAAACGTAATTGTGTGTGTAAATTTATTTAGATAGATTTAAGATTTTAAGGTAGTAAGTTCTAATATGTAGTTTATGTATGTAGAGTATTGTTATTATTGTCATTTTAAAGTATAGACAATTGGTCTTAAATGGTTTTCACGATTAATTTAAATTTTGGAAGTGAATGTTAAGTGAGTATGATGAAAGGGGAAATTTAAATGTATGGGTATAGTTAAAGATTGATTAGGGTAATTTCGAATTGGATAGTTTATTGGTGAAATGGAATTTTAATCTTTTGAAAAATTGACTTCCCTTATATTCATTTAATGATTGATTTGTAAGTACGCTTTATGGATAAGACTTTTAGAATACTTGTGATGGTTATCATGAATTGTTTTAGTATGGGTAAGTTGTAAAGTTATTTAGTTCTGGTCGTTAATTGATTGGTTAATAAATATTGTTCTTGATTGAATTGTTGGTTGATGTTTATTATATAAGTGTTTTTGTGGAGTTGTGAGTGATTGAGTATTTAAGGTGTTCTTAAATTTGGTGCCTTGGATGTCTGGTTGCATGCTTTTACCTCTGTTGTTGAAGGATTGTTCCATGTTGGTGTGAATGCCTTTGGAGGTTAGTTTTGATTCAAGGAATCCTTTGTCCTTTTAAATTTGTGTTGCAATGTATTTGGGAATTTGTATTTTGTTGATGAGTTGTGGGAGGTTGATCTTCTTGGATTTTTGATTTATTTTGTATCAAAGTTGTTTATGTGGTTTGGATGGGGTGGTTGATCTTATTTTAATGTATTCACTCATTATTTTTGAATTGAAATTAGATCTGGTGGCCTTGCAATTATTGTTGTCATTGCTATGTTGTTGTTTTTATGAAAGTGATTTGCGTACCATCATAAGGGGGTTCTTGTGAGGAGAAAATTGAGGTCTCCCATGGAATGCCTAGTTGGTGGCTTTTGGTTTCATTTAGTGATTTCGTGAATTAAAGGTTGATTTTCTTTTGCGTTTTCCTATTTGAGGTGACGCCATTGTTAATTTGTAGATGGGTCTTGATGAATCTTTCCTTGTTATGGCTTTTTCTGATTTACTCTCATATTTGAGGAAATTTTATCCTTGTGTTGAATTATTGGAGAAATACTCATGTTGCTTCACTTTACCTTTGTTTATGGGTTTTCATTCTTTTGGCTTCCAGAGGCTTGAGATGATTGATAATTGATGTTCTCTCTCTTTATGGGCCCTTGATGTGGCAAGTGTTTTGGTTTCATGATTTTAAAAGGGTTGTACGGAATTTGTTGAGACTTGGAAATTGTATTTATAGCGAGATGGGTAATGCCTCGCATGCTTCTCAGTTGTGATATAATATTCTTGTTATGTTGTACAACCCTTGGTTTCTTGGTTTTATGTGGTTGGGTCTCTAGGGAGAGTGGCTCCTCGTGGGGGCCGGCGCCCCGCTTAAGGGGAAGAGCACAGGATAACCCACGAGTGAGTTTGTAATTAAGTGAAAACCTAATAATTAACTTAGGAGGGTTGGGTAGTAATATCATTATAAGATTATTAAAATGGATGCCTCGTCTTCATTAGTGCTTTACTAATGGAAGGCTGAGAAGGCCGTGGTTGGCAAGGTCGTGACCTCGTCTTCACGAGAGGTCTACGGCTCCGCATGAGTCACCCTATGGACCGGCGCCTCCAGTTGGGAGGAAGAGCACAGGACAGCCATAGATGGGACCGGCGCCTCCAGTTGGGAGGAAGAGCACAGGACAGCCCATGTAGGACTATGCGATGACACTCTCCCCTAGTTGCCCATGTGTTTTACTTTATTGTGTACCTCTGGAAGTAGGTTGTGGGAGTTGTTTTAGATTGTTGTTTGAATTGATTTAAATTGATTTATGATTATTGTTTTAATACATCTTTAGTATGTTTTGTGGTCTTGTATGATCTCATTTATATTTGATTTACGATCTTGTATCTTATGATACTGTGATATGATGTTATTGTGTTGTTTAATTACAATTTGGAATTGTATTATGTTTAGTTGATTTGGAAGTGTTTCATGATCATCCTTTGGTTACTTGTTACTGGTCGTTGCTTTGATTTATGTGATGAGATGTATGATTTTAAGTTATTTTAATGACTCTTGGTTGTTGTTGATTATGTCATTGTAATCCTTGAGTTTTATGATACTTTTGTATGTTGTTGAGTCTTGTGGTTCCGTGTTTGGATGTTCTTGGTTGAGGACTCTTATTGTCAGCTCCTAGCACGGGGGGTGGGTCTTCGGACTCACATGGTCGGGTGGAACGTGCTAAGCACCCCATTGGGTCCCCAGTCGAGGATCGAGAGGTGCGGATTGGTGCGGTTGCAGCGACTCCAGAGTTGTATCCATCTTGGAGCTAGTTTTCATCTGTTTATTTGTATTATGTTATCTTATGTATGGTTTCCATTTATGTTTGGAAACACTCTTGTATCATTGTACCTTTAGAACATTGTATTGTAATGCATTGTTAACTCGGTGTGGTTATTGGCCATGGCAGTTGTTATTCATTGGGTTGAGTTAATTATTTATATGTTGTATTTATATACTCAAATGGTTTCTTATCAATGATTATCATGTATATGTTATATTTGTTAATGTTTATTTTGTTATGGATTATATCTTTGGATTTTATTCTTTATTGTTGTTGTGTGGATCTCAATCTCATAATGACTCTTCGTGTACCCCAAGGGATGTATGTGTTAGTGAATCTGCTTAAATGGAATTCATGTCATGACTTAATGTGTAATACATGTATGTTATCTTTACTTAAAAAAAAAAAATTGTGCTGTAATTATTATGTTTTTTTTTGTCCTTTGGGGTTCACACGGCGGGGCGTTACACTATGTCCTTTAGGGTATCATGACAACATTACCAACATACGATTAACCAACCTAAACATACATCTCAAAATGAATAATAATAAGGGTTCAATTACATCCAACACATTAAAATAATTAGATGCACATATTTCCACAGATATAACACTATGCCAGAGCATGGAATGTGAAACAATGAATACATATACAACTTCCCATAAACGGGGAAAATCATTACACTATTTACAAGTTTACATCAAAGCTTCCCTTATGACAATGAGAAGGATACATCAAAATAAGATATGATACAATTGAAATGATTACATCATATAACATCAATTCTACCACAAGATCTAGTGCAAGATATGGAACCTCTACATAAGGTACAATTCCAAGCTCACGAACATCAACTAGGAACCCAATGGAGTGCATAGGACGTTCCAACCGACCATGTGGAATCTAAGGTCCCACTACACAAACAGTCAAATAAACATAGGCTAACATGACTCTAACATACAAAAGTAACAAACAAAACATAAATAAATAGTCGCTTTCAGAGGTACAAGAACACAAGGGAAACAAACAACTTGGGAATGCTAGGTTGCTATAGGGAGGAGTGTCATCACATAGCTTGCTATGGGTTACCCTGGTGTAACCTTCCCAGGCTACCAGACCCCCATCTTGGGTTATCTTGGCCACCTCTACCGGCCACCAGACCCCCATGCAAACTCATGTAGGATCAACATACCTTCTAAGAGGAAAATGAAATTGATCTTTCCATTCCAAGCCTTCCCACTCATCTTAAGCCTAAACAAGCACTTGAGTCATGAGTGAGGTATTGTCTTGATTAATGTGAACTACCTAACCCCCTAATTTATTTTAGGTTATCACTGATTAAAGAAACTCTCAATGAGTTACCATGGACTTGCCACTTTGTGTGTCAAACCCCAATTGAGAGCCAATCCCCCTACTAACAACTAGAAGACCCAAAAATATCCAATCAGGTAATTCCATTTGCATAATATCACAAATCACATGCATGTACACATAAGGCGAGGCTTGACCCTCTTGCTCACAAAATCTCCACAGTTAACAAATTTTACAGTGCAAGGCTAGAACCCACATATTAATAAATCAAGTATAAGAACAACAGTTCACAAAGTACTCAAAAGGAAAACCAACAATAAGTAAATTCTTTTCCAAACCTCTAGAAGTCCAACTAACCACTATGCACAATAACCCCCCCCATCGAAGAAATGACAATACCATGATTACGAAAAGAATATTTACAAATAACACTCACCAAATCAACCATATGGAAACATGAGTGGAAACATCATCAATGGGATCATCAAATTCATTCATAAAGAACAATTTCGTACAAGGACTCCCACTTTAAATAATGAACATAATCACTCCACTGTACAAAAATCAACATAGTATTCATATGAAGAGGCATATCCAATAATGCAAGTCATAAAGTACATAATAGATTTACTTTTCAACCGCTAATAGTTATCAAGAATTCAATAAAACATCAGATAATCTAATTTCCTCATATCAACAAATCTCTCAATTATTTATCTATGTTTAAATCAATCTTAATTCCATAAAACAATATCATAATTAATCAAAAACACAATAACCTAAACAACTATAAAATTAACATAAAATAACATTCATCTGTTAAGTGAATTAAAAGAATTCAACATTAACAAAAGCTATCTAATTTGTTTGAATGAGTCCTCTAACTTCCTAATACAATTTAAATCAATCTCTTAAGTTATATAATTTTCAAATCTACTTGTCTAAAATCAAGTAGTCACAAAATAGCAATACTCTTATCTATCACCTTAGCACATAGACCTATCTATTTATCATAATCAATTCGTAAATCAATATAATAACTCCTATTCTAAATGACTAAGTGACATAGTAACTTACCAACCCACTATTGAATAATTCAGAAAATGATCAATAAATAAAAGAGAATCTATTTCATTTAACTATCATAATCAATTAGTTTCCATAGACATAAATTTTCTTTATCTATAATCATACTAATTACACACACACACATACATACATACATATGTATATATATTGAAAGAAAATACATTTATAATCTCAACCTACTAATAGCAACAATAATCAGAAAATTGTAAAAAGATTATACTTGTACCTAATCATAATATATATATATATATATGTGCATATATATTTTAACAGAAGACAATTTTCAATTTAATTCTGATTATAATATGACTAGCATGTTCATAATCATACATACATACATACATACATACATACATACATACATACATACATACATACATACATACATACATACATACATACATACATACATACATACATACATACATACATACAATTAATTGGTTTGACAGAGGAGATTCATAATCATTGATTTATTTGTATTCAGTTGCAAGGGATAATACATACACATCCAATTATTTACCATCGATTGCTAAGCATTATACATAATATTTGATTACAAGGTATATACACCAGATAATCATCAAAATTCTAAAGAAAGAAGTATAGAATATTATATGTATAGAGATTTGACTATAACATAGCTTGTCCATTATTTACTACTATGCAAAGGCGGCATCGAATGTTTCATAAAAACTAGGTTTAGCACTACAGATAGCAATGCCCAAGATGAAGTTTAAATGCAAATCAAAACTTTAGGGTACAACATATTTTCCTTGAAGATACCAATTGTATAACTGTCAACACATGCAAATTGAAGATACCAATTGTAAACATAAAGACACCAATCAGAAGACACTAAATGCGTTGCTCAAGTTTGAGAACAAACATGTATAAAGAAAACACTACCAATAGCGAATCGATCAAGGAACATGATATTTCTAGATTCAAGACTTTTACTTAACACAAAAGTAAGTCACTTCAAAAGCATGATCGTCGCCATGGATTGTGTCAAGATCTATAGGGTCCACAGAATTTAGCAGCTTGAATAGGAGAGCTTTCAGTATTCCGCTGGTGTACTTCGTATATGCTTAAGTTGTGTATATTGTTGTGGTCTGAGCAACCCACCTTGGAACGAGAGTTCATTGAATAGAATAAAGCTTTCCAGAACAAGAAGCTTTCATGGGAACCAGAAACAAGATTAGTTTTTTCCCAAAAATAACAAAAAGCCCCTTTCTTTTGCAAAGTAACTAATTTATTTACTATTTTCCCCAATCCATTGCAGCATCCACTTCTTTAAATTAATTATTTTATTTAGTTTTTCCCCACTTGTGACAACTATCACTAATTTTAGTTTTAATAATCCATCTATACTTTAATGCTTGCACATAATAAATCAAACAATTAAAATATTAATTTATTAATTTAATTCTTCATTTCAATTTTGTTTGCACAATATCATATCTAATATATTTATTTAGATATTTCTTTATTAATCATAAAATTTAATTTATTTACATCAAATAAAGCCATAATAATATTTTATTTATCGAAATACCTTTTTGACCACAAAATTCTTTTATTTTAATATAATATCAATCAAAACAACATTAATAAAAACAAATTTAGATCAAACAGCCCAAAGCAATAATTACCAAACGTTGCGAAATGAGTGAGTCGTGGAGGGGCACTACACAAAATTTTATGAAAGGGTGTGATGGTTTTGAAACCACCCCTTAAAAGGATATATAAATCATTCATGTGAGACATGGAAAGGCCATTCAAAGATGAAGAACATTTAAGGAGCAAAAAGAGAAAAAGGAAAGAAGAAAGTCTAAAAGGGAACAAAATGACTGAAGGTTAGGGTCTAGGTGGACATTTAAACATTGGGAGAAGTGGCACACAGCGTGTGTCCAACTCAGAGTACAACGTACACCCAAGAATGTCTTGGCCAAGGTTAAGTTTATGTCGTGAAGGCGAGTTTGGTTTTGTGCATGAACCAGTTCCTCTGGGGGTGTTTGTGTCGAGAAATAGCCCAGGTCCATAACCATTCCTTTGAGTGTCAGATTTCCTCTTAGTGTTGGATAGCAGCCTTTCCATGACTTTAAGATCAGTATTTAGAACCATTGATTCAATTATATTGGGAATATTGCCTATATGATTTGGTGTTAATATGATTAATCTATGTGAAGGTGTTATTCCATTTACTATGTTGATTATTCAATTACCACATGTTTGTAGCTTACATTAATTATTCACATTTATTTTGATAATATTGCATATTATAAATTATATTAACTCTACTATTTGTTATATTAAATCCGTTGCTATTATCTGAATAACTATTAGAAAAAATTAGAATCACATTTGATATCATATATATATTCATATTCATATTTTAAAGAACATTATTGTGAAAACAACCTATAATTTTCTTTAATTATAATAAATTATACTATATATAAAATTGGTTAAGCCTATTTATCACTCTTCATGACTCTATTTTCTTTTAAGAATATAGTGGATGGATATGTTGAATTGTGTACTTCATAAAAATCTAGCATAACTTATGAACCAAATTCAAATAACCATGTCTAGGTTTGATTTGTCCAGTTCCTTTCATCAATATTTTATCTTCCCTACTTTTAAATAGATTATTATTAACTATAAACAGCGACAAATCAGGTGGTCAGGTAGACAGGAAGCCATACAGTAGAAAAGTAATGCTACAGGTATATGAGATGCAAGATAGTGTCAAATAAGTCTAACAAGCTTTTGCAGGTCCAAATGAACACCAAATTTCTAGAAATAAATAAATAAATGCCAAAACTGAGGTCGATATTGCGAAAGGTCCACCAAACAGCTGTAGATTCACACTAGAATGATGAATGCAAATCAATTTAACAGACCTAAACAAAGGTCAATTCATCAAATTAGAGAGAATAAAAATTCAATACAAAGACATTAAATGCAACTGAAAATGATCACAAAACCTTACTCTCTGCCCTAGCGCCATCAGGATTCAACCCACCTCCAACCCCTGAAAACCGAGATGAACTCTCTCACTCATTGGAGAATAAATTCCGTCATTCTTCATTAGAACATATCTTATATTGAATCCTTGAGTTATTGACATAAAAGAACTTTGTTCCTTGTATACATCCTCGTGAAATGCATTTTGCCTATTTTAACAGTAGCTTTTGTTGGTAATATAATCTAAATGGCATACGACAAATTCACCATTAACAATTTATTGATGGAAAATTCACTGTCAACAATTCAATTAATTGTTGAATTGCTGGTGGTGAATTTTATTTGAGATGAATTTATCATGGTGAATTTCTGATGGAAAATTCACCATCAACAATTCACCACCATGACAAATTCATCACAAGTAAAATTCACCACCGACGGTGAATGACAGTGAATTCATCGATGGAAAATACATTGTCAACAATTCACCATTATGACAAATTCACCACAAGGAAAATTCACCACCAACAATTCACGGCCGCGGAAAATTAATGGTTGAATTGCTGGTGGTGAATTTTCCATGGCAGTGAATGGCTGATGGTGAATTTTACTTGAGGTGAATTTGTCATGACAGTGAATTTTCCCACAATAAATTGTTGACGGTGAATTTTCGGTGGCTGACGATGAATTTTCCTACAGCCAACCTATCTAATAATGGCTTCCATTTAAATTTACTGATGACATGCATAAAAAAAAGCATAGGAAATTTCTGTATCTCAACCATGAAAAACAAAAGGTCCAAACAATCGGACAAAACAAGGTTGAAATTACAAATTTAGTTACCCATAAGCCATAAAATAGAATACACAGAACCAAAATACAAAAATAGAGAATGCCATATGTCCAAGTTGTAGTCACTCTAATCTTACTTCTGTGTCTACCTTAACCATATAGTAAATAAAATTTCAACTATTTGAAATTAAACCTTGAGTAGCCTACTTTAGCTATTATATATATACACCTTATAATGAACAAATATAATATTATTATCATTGGTATCCAAATAAGAAACATAGGATTACATATTATATAAATGAATATGTTACTCATCGTTATTAGGATATTACCTATATATGTTATTCATCGTTATTAGAAAATTAATTTGTTATTCATCGTTATAATGATATTATATATATAAAAGAGGGTAAAATGTTAAATGGTAATATATTTTTTTTTATGCAGCAGGGGTGCTCCTCAGCCCAGTGGCCTAACAACCCATACCTTGGGTACCTGGGGTGAGACTAGCTCCTTGTGGGTGGATGCCATAGCTCACATACAGACCCACTGGTCAACTGCGAGAGCGGGCGATTGAAACCAAGGCCTGTGAGGAGCAAACCCACGGCCCAAGCCAACTCTGCTACTCGAGAGGCTGTTAATGGTAATAATTTTGAATTATTATAATTAAAAGATGGCAAAATTTTAAATTATAGTGTGGGTACTTTTAAATTTCAATCAAGAAATTAAACTATAATATTAGAATTAAATTATGTGTTCTATATTCAAATCCAACATTTAGTTATGTATACTAATTTTAATTGTTATTTGGGGATTGCTTTGTAAATGAAGAAATTAAACTACTCAATATATGCATAATATGAATGATCTATGTTATGTTAATTGAATCTATGTTCATCTATTATATAAATAAATATGTGCATTATATATATCTATATAATAAATAAGTGTGATATTTATTAGTTATTATTTTAAGACAAGTAGTAAAATTTGGATAGTTTATTAAATATGTATAAAGATGGTTAATATGAAAGATCTTAGTAAACCAAATTTCATACATGCTAGATCACTGTTAAAAAATAAAATAAAATAGTATATTGAGATATGATCTTGCATATTATTCATTATGATTGTTGTGAATGAAATGAGATGATTAAGATGTCAATTCACTACAATATTTGTTGTATGGATGGAACTTTGAAAATTCCTTTCTTTAGAATCATATTGAATGTTCATGAGAAGGACTAATAACATACTCATGTAAGAAATAAATTATTAGTTGTGACATTACATTATTTGGGCGATCCTTTTGCTGGCACTAACCACATGTCATTTTTGTCAAGTCAACATTGACCAAAATAGTTAGTAAAGGTTTTGATAAACAATATAGAATACAATATAGCTCAATAGGTCTCTAGAAGAAATGAGGTTCAAATTTATAAATTCACCCCATCTTGGTGGAATGGAAAATATTATTTTAGGATTAGTTTTATGTGGATTGACTTTGGCACTTACATTATATGAAAATTAAATCATATCATCCGTTGTGAGTAAATTTGAATCATATGCACAAATTAGGTTGTATCATGGAAATCCAAAGTATGAGATCAAGAGTGTTATAATTCAAACTTAGTTTTATTTTTATAAGAGTAACCTTGATAATTCCCTCACATAAATCCAACTATTTGATGGTTGATGAAGCTGTAGAAGTATCAATTTATACATCATACAATCTCAACTAAAATTGAGAATAGTTTTAGCAATCAATCTTCTATTTAGCTAGTATCCTCTTATGCAAGTAATTTGTATTCCTACTAAGATAGTGTCATGTTAGCTTATTTTTGCATCTATTTTGAGAAAGTACTTTTATCATGTTTGATATGTCTATTTTAAGTTACATTATGGGCCCATAACCCACAGGTCCTTAGATTCACATCTTAAACTTGGAAAATTAACATTGTATTTGGAATGAGTTGATGAGAATAACACCATGTTGTTATAATATATGAAGCCAAATAGGCTTTTAGGCTTAGACATGGGGACATGCCAAATATTACAGGGGGAGATACTATCTATTCCAACCTTTTCTAGGATATGCAAGTAACTTATGTGATGTTTAAATCTTTCATATGTTTCTTTTATAAATTATTTTAGAAAATTTCCCTATGTTGTCAAACTTATAGGGTTATTGAATATTCATGTCAATAATTTGGACCTAGTATTTTTATCAAGTACCTTGGGGGTAGTCATAACCTATTGTTTTTGATAAAAGGGGGATAAACGGGTTTTACAGGGACCCGAAACCGCGAAGTAACATTACAAGAAAAGACCAAAACAGAGGTCCGAAAAACAAAAAGGCTGCCAGAAAGATAAAAACCAGTTTAAGCAGACAGCCACAAAAAGCTGCAAAAAAACCAAAAAATGGCCAGCAAATAGACAAAGCTAGGCCCAGCCACAGCTAATTCATAGATTTCAGGAGCTCGTCCACAACCTCTTCCAGGTCCACCATATCCTGAACCCCCTCCATAAAGATCTGAGTCATATTTGGGGTGGTCAGGGCTTTTCTTTTCGTGCTTGATCTGGTTCGTTTAGAGATCCCAGCTTCCTCATCCTGGTCTTTCTCCTGATCAAGGTCAACAATCAGAGCTCTCTTCTGGGTTTTCTCCAGTCTTTCGGACATGGCTTTGATGATGACAAAGTTATGTCTGGCAATTCTACAGTTTTGATCAACAATTTTTTTCATGGTTCCTTTAATTTTTTCAATATCATTTTCAACTGTGCTGTCCTTTTGTGTGTTAACCTTCACATTGGTATTCTTCTCCGCTTCGAGCTGAATTAGCCCTGCAACTTTGGCTTCAATTTCCCCCAGCTTACTATGAAGACACAGATTTTTAGTTTTCAGCTCACTTATTTCATGAAATAACCATTCGGCATAATTCAACTGGTCCATAAAACAACTCTTGGAATTTCCAACGAAGTCAAAAGGGGGGTCACTTTCAGAATTGACCCCAAAAATCACCGACTTTGCACCTCTAGGAGGGCTATAATTCTCCTGTTGAATATTCTGAGGGACGTGGGGGTTCTCAAGACTAACCCCGGCCGCTTTAGCAGAAGCAACAGGGGAGTCATCAGGGTAGGAGACAAGCTTATTAACCAGAGAGCAAGAGCCCGCCCCTTTGGCATTAGGGTTAGTGTGGCTAGAGGCAGGAACAGAGCAGGCACCAGAAGGCTGGGGGGAACGGCCAGAGGCAGAAGGGGGGGGCAGAGGAGACGAAGAGCTCTTGACACAACCGGGGGAAACTTTAGTATCAGAAATGCTAGGTTCAATATTGTCTTCATCAAGCTCCAAAGGGGCTATAGGGTTTGGAAGGGCAGGCATATTCTGAAAGTTCTCATAAATGAGCCTTAAAAGACCCGTGTGAAGAATTGGGTATTTTTTAGGGCTTCTACTGTGATCAGAAAAGCTATTTCTCGGGGAACAGAGCAAGAAGAAGGGGATAGAGACACGCACCTTATGCCGGAAGTGATTGAGCAACACGAAGTGGTATCCATAAACCCTAGTGAAGCGGCCGTCGAGAGTGATGTACTCCATGATAACCCTTAGCACTTTTCTCCATAAAGCTTTTATAGTGTCCGCTTCATAGTAACTATTTGTCATCTTGACAAGTTTTTGCTTCTCCGTCTCAGATTTAGGGAACCTCATCACAGCTTTGTCAGAGAATTTCCTGTCTCTAAAAAATTTATGCTCTTCCATCAGAATGCCAGTCACCTTCGCTATCAAGGCTTCATCAATCTGAAATTTCCTCCCAAAGAGGAGAACCTCCCCATTATTCCAATTCTTCTCAAAGAAATCTGTAATCTCCTCCTTAGGGCCATGGAGTTTCTCAATGAACAGAAGTAAGCCACCCCTTCTTATTTTACTCCACGCTTTGGTGTTCTTGGTGTGTGACTCGAAGCTGGTAGGTTCAACCCTCTTCCGTTCCCCACCCATATTTGAGATCTTAGTTCGAATACTGTTGCAGACAGAAAACCTGTTCCAAAGAGTTCCTTTGCTTCGCAGGACCCACAAAGCGTGCCAAAGTAAATAATTTATTGCCGGATTCTCTGGCCCCATTATATCTTCTAATTTTGTTATTCATGATTCGTACCTTCCTCATTATTACAAGACGCCGCCTCTTTTCCATTCACCGCATCGAGCTCCAATAAAGCTTGAACATCGAAGTGGAGGTCAGTCTTTTTGTGCCACGTGAGGATTTTGTCACTCTTAACTCCCTCATTGGCAAAAAAATCTGCAACCGCGTTCGCCTCACGGTAAGCATGAGTTATTTTTATTCTATCGAACTTACTAAGTAAAACCTTAGCATCTTCTATCCAATTTTTAATCGACCATGCGGGCTGGGACCTACCACAAAGGCTATCAATTATATTTTTTGAGTCACCTTCAAGCCATAGATTTTTGCATTTAATTCCCACAGCCAGGTTGATTATGTAATAAGCCCCCGCCGCTTCCGCCACGTGATTGGTTTGGACCCCTAGAGGAGTGGCAACAGCTCCCATAAAGTTACCTGCCGAATCCCTTAGGACCCCACCACACCCAGCCTTCCCCGGGTTTCCTTTGGCCGTGCCATCAAAGTTGGCTTTGGCCCAGCCTTCCATAGGAAAACTCCAGCAAACTCCATCCCTGGACTTTTGGTAGTATTAGGAGCATTGGTAATATCCCATTTAATTCTCCATTCCCTGGCAATCAGGCTATCAAAAGGAGAACAAACCACAGTCTCAACCTTGTCCTCCCTGAAGGGAACAATAGAGAAGTTTTCTTTGATCATCCTAAGAATTCTTTCAAACACAATTTCCTCCGAAGACTCCTTATCCCTGAAGATCCGGTTGTTTCTCTCTTTCCAAATTCCCCAAGTCACATGGGGGAACGAGAAAGCCCACAGTTTTTTAATAAAGGGGTTGAAAGAAGGGGCTTTCCATTGAACAAAAAAATCCTCAACCGACTCCGGGGGGACCCAAGAAAAATGCCAGCATTTCAGAAGCTTGTCCCAAACCAAGGAGGAGAAAGGACAGTGGATAAAGAGGTGGTTAACCGATTCAACATTACTTTTACAGAGGTAGCATCTATTGGGGAGCAACACTCCTCTTTTTCTAAGATTATCCACAGTTAGAACTTTATTTTGCAGC
This sequence comes from Sequoia sempervirens, assembly GCA_007258455.2. Taxonomy (NCBI): domain Eukaryota; kingdom Viridiplantae; phylum Streptophyta; class Pinopsida; order Cupressales; family Cupressaceae; genus Sequoia; species Sequoia sempervirens. Next base: position 68,346 of record VDFB02162151.1, on the reverse strand, counting down.
AAAGACCAGAAAAAAATGTTAACCTTAGGTAAGAGATGCTTAGTCCAGGCTTACGACCACAGAGGGGGAGGGTTAAGAGCATGTGAAGTCCGGGAAAAGGTAGAAGAGACAGAAAAGGGCCCAGAAGGCTCATACTTCCAGATAAGACTATCCTCCTGATTTAAGCAAAGTCTGACAGCATTCAATGAGGAGTAAATAGAGACCAACACAGGGTTTATCAAGGGAAGATTGATCCACTTACCATCTTGGTAGTAGTCTTTAACAAAAAGGCCAAAAGTATCTTTGCAAAACTCAGCCCATCTACTGAGATTCCCATCCTGAGACAGAGGTTCATTACGCAGCCAACAATCATCCCAAAATCTAACCTGGTTACCATTGTGAACCTGCCATTTCAATCCCAGTTTCACCACCTTTATCCCATCAGTCATATAGTTCCAGCAACTTGATCCTTTCGAAAGGTTGGGATTCTCAATAAGATCTTTGAGAGAATTGTTATTCTGCAAATACTTGCTTTTAATTATTTCACTCCATTCTCCAGAGGAAAAGAAAAGTCTCCATATCTGTTTAGCTAGGAGTGACTTGTTCAACAGTCTGATTTTTCTTAGCCCAAGGCCTCCATCTTTTTTAGATCTACAAACCAAATCCCATCCAACAAGAGGCATTCTTTTTCTTTCTTCGACTCCAGACCAAAGGAATCTCTTTTGGATCTTCTCAATGGTTTCAGCATATTTGGATGGGATTTTAAAAAGACTGAGAGCATAGATGGGGAGATTTTGCAGAGAAGCTTTAAGAAGCTGGAGTTTTCTGGCTTGGCTTAGGCAAGCTCCTTTCCAGCCAGAGGGTTTTTTCCCAAACCTATCAACCAGAGAGATCCAAAAAGTATCCGGGGGTTTTAAACAAAGAGGCAATCCCAGATAAGTAGCAGGAAGGGACTCTATCTTGCAACAAAGAATTCCAGCTATCTTTCTCTGTCTATGCAAAGGTGTGTTAAAGAAATACAGCGAGTTTTTTTTCTTATTTATCACCTGACCAGAAGCTCTACCATAGGTATCCAAAAGTTTCATCTCTTTAGCTTCCGAGACAACAGACCTTCCCATTAGCAAAGTGTCATCCACGAACTGTTGATGAGAGCATATCAAATTGTTCAATGACGGTTTGAACCCCAAAATAGCTCTTTAAGCAACCAATTTACTCATATTCCTACCAAAAATCTCAGCCATAATCGTGAAGAGGATAGGAGAAATGGGATCTCCCTGTCTTAACCCTCTAGAACTACGGAAGAAAGTGGAAGAGGATCCATTAATAAGTACCGCCACAGAAGCAAAAGTGATGAGTTGTTTAATAAGCTACAAAACCCTTTCATTGAAGCCAAAAGACTTTAAGATCTTAAACAAAAAGTTCCAGTCCACCCTATCATAAGCCTTCGAAATGTCAAGCTTAAGAAGAAATCCTTCCGATTTAGAGACCGAAAGGGAATGAACATTCTCATGAGCGTGAACAATAGAGTCAAGAATTTGTATTCTAGGCACAAAACCATTCTGTTGAGGAGCAATTATAGAGGGTAGAATAAGAAGCAGCCTAGAGGTAAGCACCTTCGAAATAATTTTATAGAAGGAATTACAGAGGCTGATAGGTCTGAAGCCTTCAAAATCCTGCACTCTAGGTTTTTTGGGAATAAGTACCAAGAAGGTGGCATTTAACTCCTTCAGCAGATTTCTAGAGCGGAAGAACTCTTTCTCAACATCCTCCCAAACAATGTCCCAGAACCACTAGAAGAAAAGTAAAGGGAAGCCATCAGGACCAGGCGCTTTGCTTCCTTCAAAAGAGAAAACTGCTTTTTTAATTTCCTCGCTGGTGGGTATATCTATCAACATTTCATTGTCTCTAGAGTTAACAATCCTGGGGATAGCCTCCAGTAACTGATTTTGATCCTCCAAGTTAATACCCTCTTTCTCAGACATGAGGTTCTTGAAAAATAGGACAGCTTCTCTTCTAATATCCTCTTCCTCCTCATAAGTTCTACCATCAACCACTATCGCTGAAATTTTGTTAGCTGCCCTGTGTTTAGATGCTGAAAGATGAAAGTATCTGGTGTTTTTATCTCCAGCCTTTAGCCAGAGAGCTCTAGATCTTTGTCTCCAAAATTCCTCTTCTCTAGCAATTATCTCGTGAAGTTTTGAGAGGATCTTGTTTTCCTTTTCCTTAGTTTCATACAAGTAGCCTTCCTTCTGAATTTTGTTTTGGATTTCAGACAGCCTAAACTAAAGATCGGATTTGATTTGAAAGATATTGCCAAAAGAATCTTTTTTCCACTTTCTGAGATTCATTTTAACTTCTCTTAGTTTTTTGGCAATTCTAAATAAGGCAGTACCCTTAATTTTAATATTCCACCATTTCCTTATTTCCTCTCGGAGGAGAGGATGGGAAAGCCACATCTTCTCAAAGTGAAAGGGAGTATTCCTCTTAATTTTTAAGGGGTCAGCCACAAAACTAATAGGAAAATGGTCAAATCCAATCCTAGGGAGGGTTTTCAAAGAGCGGAAATAATTTAAGATCCAAATATCAGAAACAAGGGTTCTGTCAAGTCTCACCTGGATCAGATCAGACAGAACTCTTCGATTCGACCATGTGTAAGAGCTCCCTTGCAAGTCCAGGTCGATCAAGGCCTGATTGTTGATGAAATCCAAGATATTTTCTTTGCTTTCCTCATTAATCTGAGAGCCACCAAACTTCTCTCCTTGAAGGAGAGGTGAGTTAAAATCTCCCATGACAACCCAGGGGTCATTTTGAAAGATATTCCGGAAAGCAGCTAGCTCTTTCCAAAAAGCCTTCCGAGCTTTTTTACAGTTAGGAGCATAAATATTAGACTGGATCCAGTTGAAGTTGTCCCTAATATGAGTAAATCTAGTGGCCACATGATTAGGACGAGAAAAAAGAGGATCACCTCTTATGACCTTACAGTTCCAAAAAGTCGCAACCCCACCAGAAGCACCAGCAGAATCACTGCCCTGAATGGAACAGTGCTGGAACAAAGAAATATTTTCCACCTTTTCACTTAACATTTTGGTTTCCTGAATGAGGAGAATATCAGGCTTTTGGTCCCGGGCAAAATTGTGTAAAGTGCTTAATGGGAAAAATTTTTCTTTGCTTAAAGTGCTTAATGGGAAATTTTTTCTATTTTCTATTTTAAATTGTTATTGGACTTGATCAACCAAATAACCTTGTACAATTTCCTTATTATACTAAGATTCTATTTGTACATTCATTTTGATATATGAAAAGAGAATATTCATGTAGTCAAGAATGCATGAATACCATCTTGGAATGTATGTTGAATTTATAGATTATACTTTTATAAATTATAAGTGACCACATAATATTAGACATGCATAGTAATTATTGTGTGATTATATTGTAATACTTTAATAATTTAAAGGAGTTACATGAGTGAGTAAAATTATAAAGTTGAAGGATAGGAGGTTAAGTACATAAACTATAATTATCTTTTCAATTATAAACTCATATTATATTTCATAAGACATATATAGTTCTCATCATAATTTGGATTGTAAAAGTGATTTTATTAAAATTACTTGTGAATTTATAGAAGCAAACAATGTAGATAAAGTAAGCGTTATGAAAAATATAAGTATTTGAAGTTAGTATCTTCAATTACTGATCATGTGCTCCTTTGAGTTGTGATGTAGATGCATCTTGTGCTACTGAGGTCGACAATAATTTATTTACAGGGGGAGAATTGTTCTGTGACTTTTTCCCCAATAGAAGAGAAATATATAAATTTAACCCTTTGGAATTAAAAGAGAGATAGAAAATAAAGGATATTATGATCCTTTGGTTAAAAGAGAGATTCTATATAAAATCTTTAAAAAAAGAAGAATAATTATTTATTTAAATAATATTAAAAGGAAACCTTTTGTGAAAGGTTGTGATGGTTTTGAAACCACACCTTAAAAGGATATATAAATCATTCATGTGAGACATGGAAAGGCCATTAAAGGATGGAGAACATTCTAGGAGAAAAGAGAAAAATGAAAGAGGAACTAAAAGGGCACAAAAGAAGTGAAGGTTAGGGTCTAGGTGGGTATTTAAACAATGTGAGAAGGGGTACACAATGTGTGTCGAACTTGGGGTACAACTTACACTCGAAAGTTTCCTAGCTAGGGCTAATTTTATGCCATGAAGGAGAATTTGGTTATGTGTAAGAAACGGTTTCTTTGGGGGTGTTTGTGCTAGGAAATAGGCTAGGTCCATAACCATTCCTATGAGCATTGGATTTCCTCTTAGTGTTGGATAACATCCTTTCCTTGACTTTAAGATAAGTATTGAGAACCATTGATTCAATAATATTGGGAATATTGCATATGATTTGGTTTTAATATTATTAATCTATGTGGAGGTGTTATTCTATTTACTATTTTGATTATTTAATTGTCACATGTTTGTAGCTTACATTAATTATCCATATTTATTTTGATAATATTGCATATTATAAATTATATTAACTCTATTATTTGTTATATTAAATTCATTTTCTATTACCTAAATAACTATTGGAGAAAAGTAGCATCACACTAATGCCAACATAATGCAACAATCTTGAACAATCTCCCTGACCATACTGGAGGTTGACATCAATGTTACATCAAACCACAACACATCCACACTAGAGCTTGACATCAATGAAAACACCAACAATCTCCAACAACTTCTTGATGACCTCCTTTATGCCTTGAAATTCCTCATTTGACTTAGGTCATCCCATGAGATTGATTCTCCCTTCTTCAACATATTTGAGATGGAACTAGTTGTCTCAACAAAGTTAGTCAGAAACCTCCTCATGAAATTTACCATTCCAAAAAAGGACTGAATACCTTTAATCTTTTAGTTTGTGGAATCTTCTCAATTGCTTCCACTCGCTCTAGGTCAATTCTAATTCCCTCTTTAGATACTATATGGCCTTGCAGTTTTCTTTCTGTCACCCCAAAAACACATTTCTCAAGGTTGAAAGAAATGTCATACCCTAGAGCCCTTACAAAAATATTCTTTGGATGCATGCAATTATCTTCCTCCTTCTTGGAATAGGCAATAAGTCATTCTGATAAACAACCATAAATATGTCTGAATTTAGAAAATACAACATACATTGCTCTTTGAAATGTTGCTCCTGCATTGGTTAAACCAAATGGAATCCTTACATAGACATATGTCCCTCTTGGTGTAGTGAAAGTAGTCTTGTATTACTCATAATCCTCCACTTTCACTTGATTTTAGCTATAGAATTGATCCATCATTTATAATAGCCTCACAACCAACAAATTTATATAACATTACCTCTATATTAGGAAAGGGATAGTTATCTTTCAATGAAGATATATTCAGATTTTTAAAATCCACACACAATCTTATATAGATCCATTCTTCTCACTAGCACCATGTTTGAAACCTAGGTGGAATGTTTGGTTGGTTTGATAATCACACCATCTCTTAATTTCATCAATTCTTGCTACATATTAGGTGTTAGTGTAGGATTAATAAGTCTTTTCTTTTTCCTAAAGGGATTTTCATTTGAATCAAGAGGGATTTCATGCTGAAACAAATCCTTCCTATAAGCCTTTAGGTCATCATATGACCAAGAAAAGACATGCTTATACTTTTTGAGCAAAGAGATAAGCATTGTTCTAATTTTTGAATTGAGTTCTTTTACCAATATAAAATTTCTTAGGTGCACACTTAGTTTCCAACTTTACTTCTTCTAGATCTTTCTCATGCAAGAGAATTGGTTTGACATCACACTTGTCAAAATTATCAAAAAATATTTCTAAGGCTATTAAACCCTTTATGAATTTTATTAATGTTCAACTGAATTATCACATTTCCAAAGACAGTGTCCTCATCAACAATTTCCATAAATTTCTAGAAGTGAATATCCTAGCTATGGAATTCATCTATGCAATGTAAGAACTTTAATGGATTTGATTCATCATTGAATACTTTCCAGTTATAAATATTATATGGAATAGAAGACCTTAATTGGACCTCAACCTTTGGTAACCTAGCAAAAGTATTATCATTTGGTCTTAAGGCTATATTTGTAAGCAAGTCTACCATTATTTTATTTTCTATTTCCACCTAGTCAATTGAAAATGTATCAAACATTTCTATAATATCCCAGACAACAGACTTGTATTGCTTTAATGTTTTATGTTTTGGAAAATATTTTTCCCTGACCTAAGATACAACTAGCTTAGAATCCCATAGAAATATAAGCCTTTTAATTTTATTTTGATAGCAACCTTTAGTCCTAAAAATAAAGCTTCATACTCTGCAACATTATTTGTACACTCAAAATTTAATGAGAATGAGTATTTGTATGACTCACAGTTTGGTGATATAAGAATCGCCCTGCACTTGATTCTTCCTTTGAACATGCTCCATCAAAACACATAGTCTAGATTCCATCTTCTTTGATTTGGGTATGTGCAGGATCATCATGGAAAAAATAGGCCCTTAAGTGGCAAAAAAATTAGAAAAATTAGAGTTAAGCAACTTGACATAAAAATTTGAATAAGTTATCTATATTATTTCAAAAATATTGAAAAATAGAATCTGTAGCAAATTGAATGTTTTCTAAAATACTAAGTTTATTTAAAAAAAAAAAAATCTATTTGGTGCAAATTTGAAATTTCAATGTAGTAGTACTTAAATTTTAGTGAAAAAATAAGAAGTAGGTGTCTGTCTGACCACCCTAACCACAATAAAATGATAATATTATTTTATAAGATTCTAGATATAAGTAGAGGACTCATGTCCTGATGTGATGCATATTTTTTTGTAATTTTTTTCCATGTAAATAATTAATTATAAATTTTTTATTACAGTTTTTTAAAAATATTAAAAATTGTATGTCTAACCACCTTAATTTGGTGAAAAATTCATGAAATTCAATTTTATTTTTCTTAATCTTATAGTATGCAAAGCATAGAATGTGACACATGTTTTGGATTAAAAAAATGAGATACTGTTTGAAAGCTATAGATTTTTTTCAATCAGGTTATCAATCAGGACTTTAGTCATAATCCTAGAAATAGAAAATGAATAATAATTATTTATTAAATTCAAAGTAAAGCATAATTTATATTGGTGGAAAGATGAGAATCTCCTATAAAAACTCTTTTCATTTCATCAATTTTGAGTAAACAAATAGTCATCAGCCACATACCCTACACATACCCATCATATCACCACTTTTTGGCCGATCATGATCTTGCACATACCCATTTGTTCCTTAATTTCCTTAGCTATAGGTGTAGTTATACTTTCTATGAGTTGTGACTCTACAACTCTAAATTTTTCCATGTCAACATCCACAAAATGTACATGTTTAGCTTTCTACAAATATTGAATGAGATTGGAGGATCTCTTCTCTCTATTTAATTTGACATCCTTGCCATTAATAGGGATCATGAAATATGAGAGATTGAATTGCATACATCCCCCAATTGTTTCTAACCACTTTCTGGATAGAAGCATTCCATATTGAGATGGAATGTCAAAAATAGTTATATTAATCATGAAATCCTTCTCAAGAAATGTAACTAGTTTTGAAATGCACATCCTTCATTATCCCAATAACTGGAACTTCACTAGAATCCATTGCAAAACATTTTTCAAATTTTTTGCTCACTTGTAGCCCCATTCATTTCATAATTTCTAGGGGCATAATATTGGTGGATGACCCTGAGTTGACCATGAAATTTTTTACTAGTTTATTATTCACTTATAGAGTTGTATAAAATGGCTCAACTTGATTTGGGCAAGTAGTTAGAGTAGTGCCCCAAAATACTTCTAGTATTTCATCATTTATACCATCAAGCTCAACCTTTCTTGACTTTTCTTTACCCTTTTCAAGTGGGGTAATCACCCTCTTTCCATCAGAGGCTAAATCTTCTCCATTGATTAGGCCAACTGCCTTCTCTTTATGTTCCTCTATTCTCATCATTTCCAATAGAGGAACATATATTTTGATTTGTGACAATATTTGAGTCATATCAACAAGAGTGTACTTTGGAATGGGTATGTGTAGGATCATGATGGGCCAAAAAGTTGCAATATGATGGGTATGTGTAGGGTATGTGGCTGGAAAAAAAATTTAGCCCAAAATTGATGAAATGAAAAGGGTTTTTAAAGAAGATTCTCTTCTTTCCACCAATATAAATTATGCCTTACTTTGAATTTAATAAATAATTATTATTCATTTTCTATTTGAATTACGACTAAAGTCCTAATTGATAGGCTGATTGAAAAACATCTATAGCTTTCAAATGGTATCACATCTTTTTAATCTAAATCATGTGTCACATTCTATGCTTCATATACTATAGGATTAAAAAAAAAATGAATTTCATAAAGTTTTGACCAAGTTAAGGTGGTCAGACATACAAGTTTTTTATATTTTTTAAAAGTTGTAATAAAAAAATCATAATTAATTATTTACTTGGAAAAAAATTACAAAAAAATATGCATCACATCGAGACATGATTCCTCTACTTAATTATAAAATATTATAAAAAAATATTATCATTTTATTGTGGTTAGGGTGTCAGATAGACACCTACTTCTTATTTTTCCCTAAAATTTAAGTACTACTGCATTGAAATTTCAAATTTGTACCGAATATATATATATATATATATATTTAAATAAACCTAGTAGTTTAGAAACTACATTAAATTTTCTACAAATTTTATTCTTACATATTTTTCAAATAATATAGGTAATTTATTCAAATTTTTACGTCAAGTTGCTTAACTCTAATTTTTCTAAGTTTTTTGCCACTTAAGGACCTATTTTTTCCATGATGATCCTGCACATACCCGAATGTCACATCTTGGTGTAATTTTCTCATTGGTATTTTCTTGCTTGTTACTTGATTTACCTTCTTGAATACACTTACCATCCTTCTTTTCTTGTTCTTCTTTCATTTTTTCATATCTAGCTTTGATAAGAGGAGAAATAACTTGATTCACAGGATTTTCAAAAATTTCCTCTTTGTATGGTGTATCATTTTTTTTTTAAGCTCCTCTCTTTGCTTATGAAAGTGTTAATACTTGTTATCAATAGCTATTATGCTCCTTAATGGAGATGCTTCTAACCTTCCATTGGTAATTATTTACAACTCTATTCCTTAGATTATAATTACTTTTAACTTGAGAAATTACAACAAAAGTTAAAGCTCTAATCTCTTCCTTTAAGGGTCTTCTCATTCTAACATCAGAATTTGATGTTTCAACATAGTGTATTTTCATATCTTCTTCTTCATCATCCTAAGAAAATATTTGTTGATGAAATTACTTGATTTGCATATTTTTTCATCCACATCTATCTCAGGACATCCTTCATCAAAAGAGTAATCATTAGTAGTGAAAAATAACCTATTAGACATCATGTTCACATCATGATCCTCACTATTGGGTTGTCACAATCATCACATCAATTTTGTTGTTCTTTCGTGGATTGTGCTATCATACATTACTTGGGAGAATGTGGAAATTGAGAGACTACACCAAAGATTATCATCAACAAAATTAGCATTATTTATTCTCAAGGGGCCTAGAGTTTCTCTTATTTTTACCCCCTTCAAGTTGTTCTATATTGGCTTGTACCATTATGCTAATTTGTATTATAAGGTTGTTCGAACAACCTTGACATTCTTTCTTGTCTTTGCACATTGGATCTATCTTGTGACAATCCTTTCTCATTCTTTTCCACTTTATAATTTAAATCCTTTACTTCACTCGCTAACCCATTTGACTACAAAATCTGACAAAAATTTCTCATGAAATATGAATAATTTGATGTATTGTTGGCTGCTTGTGATATTTTATGTGTAATTTTCAATTTTTTAAAATTTTATTCCCGATGTTCGTAGGAATTTTGATGAAACCCAAGTTTGTCAAAATTTTGACACTCAATTTCGTTGAAATTTTGAAAAACATGGAAAATAAAAAAAAATCAAATTGTGGTCGACATAAATAAAAGTAATTTTTCCTATTTATTGCAATAGTGTTTTCTATACTTGCAAATTTTCTCTACTTGCGAATTTGCTCTACTTGTGATAGTTTGTGGAGAACTAAGGACAATTTTCTTGGGAAAAATAAAAAAATTCAAGATATTGCCAGGTTGAGGGTAGTCATTGTCTTTTTTCCAGAATTCATTTGTGAAGTCAAATTTGTACTTCCAGGTTTGAAAACCATATTTTAAAGCAACATCTCATCAGATTTCATTTTTAGACTTGTGAATTTTGAAAATTTCATTGCCAGATTTTGTTGTGCAAGTTCAATATTCTGATTTTAGTAATGTAACAGTTGGAAATAATAGTAAAATTAGAATTTAATAAGTTCTAGAATTAGCATTTTAAAGTGTTTTTTGGGTTCATTAACTTCAGACTATCTTCTATTTTGCAGGGGTGGTTGCATGCCAAATTTTTTTGGTGCAAAATATCATAATTATTAGATTTTGTTACCTGTCTATGATTAAAAATTATTAGAGTTTGAGTTTGATATTTTTTTAAGATCTAAATATTCAAGCTTGGTAAAGAAAAATCATGTTAGATAATATTAGTACAGAACAAAATGAACAGACAATTGCTATAATGTGGGATAGATTGAAAAGAAAGGGTGATGGGAAATGTTATTGTCCTTGCAATAATTGCAAGGGATTAAATAAAAGAATACTTTTAATCACAACATCTGAGAAACATTGTAGGCAGCATGGCCACATTGAAGGGGGGCATGATTATTGTCCATTGGTAAGTTGTTCATGTTATATGTTTTTATATTGATTAATGAATTTGTAAATGTTTTTATCATTTTAAAATTTCTATATATATAAAAAATCACTTGATCATGATCATAGTTTATTTGTGTCAATCATTATTATAAAGGTGGGGCGCCCTAGGGCACAAGATATGGATTAAATCACGCCCCAAAGAATGTGGTTTTGCAAGCGAAGGAACATGGAGCTGTGAATATCGAACATGAAATTAATGATCCTATGGAAGAAGATGATCATGCACCAGAAAACACAGTTGAAGATGATGGTACAAATACATTTATCCGTGACACATTTAGTGGCGCCGCTGATCATGATGATCGAGATACTTTGATGATGTTCATGATTTACTTGTACTTGAGAAGGCACACGAGCCCCTTTATGAAGGCTATGAAACAACTCTTCTCTCTTTTGTATTGTTGCTAGTGAACTTGAAGGTTATGAATGGTTTATCCAACATAGCAATGTCACGGATGTTAAGGTATGTCATATATGTCATCTTTTTTCATCTAATTTAATTGTTAGTTCATCACTAGTAAATAAAGGATGAAATATGTACCATTAACATTCTTTATATTAACAAATTATTTTTTGTTGTAGATTGATTGGTGAATTTTTGTTACCACCATCAAATATTTGACCTCGCTCATACTGAGATTTATCTGCCATTATGAAAGATATTGGAATGGAGTATCAAGCAATAGATGCATGTCCCAATGATAATATTATATATCATAAACAACATGAATTTGCAACAGAATTCCTAGAATGTCATATTAGTAGATATTGAATGGATCAACTAACAAAAAAGGTGCCTCACAAGGTTCTTCATTACATTCCCTTTATTTCATGTATGCAACGATTATTTAGGTGCGAAATCTTAGCGCAATTTATAGATTACCATGCACATAATAGAAGTGGTGATGACATTCTTCGAATGCCTACGAATGGTTCTGCATTTAGGGACATGGAGGAAAAATGGCCACACTTTAAAGAAGAACCTCATAATCTTAGGCTTTCATTGGCAACAAACGGTGTCAATCCATTTGGAGAACTGAGATCTATTTACTCGGTGTGGCCTGTTTTTGTTATCAACAATAACATTCCTCCATGGATGTCAATAAAGAGGGAGCACATAATGTTGGAAATTATTGTTCTAGGTATTTGTTTACATCAATTTTATTTAATGTAGTAGCATCTCATTTGTCTTATTTGTTGCATAATGGCATATTTTTTTCAGTTAATAGTCATGTACATTAATTTATATATATGGCAATAAAATGGTTATAATAATTATGTAAAGTTTATGTTCATTCAACTAGGTAAGTACCAAGTTAAATATATGAATGTATATATCGAGCCTCTTATCAACGAGTTACTAAAGTTATGGAATGGCATCACTATGTATGACATCTCTAGACCAATAGGACAAAGACAATTTCAATTCCATGCAATGATTGTATGGACAATTCATGATGCTCCAGGGCTGACACATTTTTGTGGTATGTTATAAAATTTGACTACACTTTAACAATATTTAATTTTATGAAGTAGATCTTATGCATGTTTTTTAAATAATCTATTCATTATATATAATTATAAAAATTGACATATTTAATCCAATTATATATGATCTTGCAAGTATTCAAACAAAGGAAAAATTTTCATGTCCAATTTGTGGTCCAAAGATGAAGTCTCATCGTTCAACAAGTTTAGGAAAGTAGGTGTTTGATGAGAATAGACACTTCCTCCATAGAAATCATAAGTATCGAGCTATTGAAAAACATATTTTCAATAGGAAAAAAGAGACTACATCAAAACTATGAAGAATGACACCTCGCCTATGGAAGTTGGAATATAATAGAATTAATCATCAAGGTAATACATTAGATCAAATTATTTATCTATCATATATGATATGTTTGGAATTTATATTTTTATATTGTATTTTGTTTTCTCATACTATAATTGACAATGATTGTCATTGCTAATTTGTTTAACTTATATGATTCATGAAGGTCATCAAGGAATTAATGGCCGGCTTCCACAAGGAATGAAAAGTTATCCCAGAAAATTTAGTAGGTTGCCCTACTATGAGCAGCTACAAATTGTGCATTTTTTTGATACAATGCATATAAAATTTAAGAATATAATAGAAACGTTATGGAAAATATTGGATGGAAAGCATGACAAAGAAAAAATTGTCAAAATTTGTAGTGACATTCAAGAAGCCAATCATGCAATGAAAAATGTCATTCAATTAAATAGCGATGAAGACCAAATTAATATAAGTGTCCTTCCTTGGTTATTAACGGAGCAACAAAGCAATGCTATAAAAGAAGTCATACAAAAAATTCAATTTCCCACAAGATTTGCTACAAACATAAACAATATCATAATAAAGAAAGGTGAATTTGGGTCAAGGATGAAAACGCATGATTGACATACCTTCATTAAGGTAATTATTTTGGTATATTATATATATATTTGTATACTGCATGTACTATTTAGTATATTATGTTTACTACTTTTGGAAAAATAATGAAAAAATTATTTTATAATTGTTGCAATAAGTTATACCTCTATCTCTCCCATAAAACTTTGACAAAAATGTCAAGCAAGTTATATATGATCTTGGAAAATACATGAGGTAAGTAGCGATATTTGTTCAATTCGTTGTATAGATCTTATAATGTCCATTTGTTTTACTTGTTATTTGATATATTCTATATTTTTGTTAAATCTTGTTAATATATTTGTGCCTTGAATCACTTGTAGATGGCTATCATCTAAAGAAATCCATAAAGAAGATATAAATTATTGGAAGAGAAAAATTCCTCGTCTAATGTGTGAAATGCAAAAGTGTCTACCTTCAACATTTTTCAATGCACAAGAACACTACCTTATACACCAAGTTGAGGAGATTGAATTGTGTGGACCTATACACACAAGGTCAATGTGGATGGTTGAGAGACACTTAGAAATTTTGAAGGATTTGGTTAGACAAAGAGCACATCCTGAGGGTTCTATGGTGGAGGGATATATTTTTATACTAGACCATGGCATACATTTATGAATATCTTCCTAAGTTTGCAACAAAGATCCATGTAGATCGTATTTGGGATCCCAACTCCATTAACAAATTAGAAGGGGAGTACTTGATAGGGAAAGGTAGATTGAGGAAAGTGAGAGGTAATTATAATACAATTTTCATTTGGTTTTTATGTATATTGTACTTATTTAATTATTAATCTTCAATATACAATTATAAATTAAGGTTGTATACTATGGTAATTAACTAATTGATGTAAACCTGGGAGGCTCAACTCAACCAATCTATCAACCTTCCTTTAAGAGGCTTCCAAAAATTTTAGAATGACCACTTTAAACAATCCAAAAAACTCCCAAAGCCTAACAAACAACAAAAGTCATATTTCACAATTTGACTCCTTAAATCCTTGTAGTAGTGCAAACCTACTAATTTTTCCCAATAACTCAAACTTTCCCAAAACACTAGAAAAACCATTGATGGTTTTAGACACCCATCTTGGCATTATTACACATATGTCAAGGGGAAGTACAAGTCCTTTGGACCAAATCACCAAAATCACCCTTTCTAGGTTGTGTTGATTACGTTGATTAGACCTATTTTACAAAGTAACTAGTCTTTAAACTTATCATATGCCCATGAAATATTGAGGAAAAAAGTTTTATGCCTCCAAACCTCCGAATCCACAAAAATATTCCGCTTGTACGGCCATATTGTTGCCAAACCCAAAAACCCTTGTTTTAGGCCAAAATCATGAGGGTTTATTCAATCTCGTACATCCACGACCTCCCAAACCACAAAAAAAACTCAAACACAACCCATTAGGTCTGCACATGGGTAAAAATTTATAAAATTAGATCTCCCATACATATTTTGTTGAAACCTAGGCTTGAACCTCTCATTTCACATGCTTTTCTTCACAAAACTCTTGAGGACAACAGCTATACCTTCTTTATTTCTTGTCCTATGAGGGTTTACAATGATCAATTTATTCCTTTTAAATGCCTTTACACCTCAACTACTGAACAACCGCCTCTACAACTGAATTTTTAATATTTTATGATCACATGAAACATAAAACACACTAATTTCAAGGTTGTTAACATCACTATTGAAATGTTTTAATTTTTTGAACTTTCAAATGTATTGAAACTCCTAGGACACCTCTAAGACCATGCTAGTGGCTTGATAATAGCCTTATTATTGAAATTACACTAACCTTGCACCCTTTTACATGTAAATTCTCTAATTTTCCTTAAAAAGGCTACAAAACTCTTTAGTGCAAGACTCAAACTCATAACTCAAAACTTCACCTAGAACATGTCTAATGGTCTTAGTTGACCTTACTCAAGACAAAAACATCCAAAAGACTCACTCTACCTATTGACCATCTATCCACCTTCAAATAATCACAAGTTGAGAATGATCGAGTATAGGTGCTCCTGCACCACTAATTATACGTCGTTTGTGAATATATATATATATATATATATATATATTTTATACAGTTGGTTGAGAGTGGGATGCACTACATTTGTACATCACAAAAAATCTTGATTGGATGACGGTATCGATTGAACGATGTCAAAAATCTAGTCGCACATTAACATGGGAAGGTGTGGCTTCATTGGTTAAAGAAGTTCATCATAATGGAGATTCCAATGTTACACAAAGGGAAATTAATTTAGCATATGGCTTAAGAGATAAACAGGTACATATAAATATATTAATCACCCATATTATTTAATTATTTTCAATTAGATTGATGTATATATATGTTGAGATTTTTTTCTTTGCATACATTCGGCCAAGAATAACTATGTTTATCAATTGATGATATTGCAATAATTTTTTCATGTTGGACATATTGTAGGTGAAACACCACAAGGCTATGTGGTGCAATGGTCATAAATTTTTAATCAAAAAGTTGAATGACATGAAGAAAACTTGTGTTTCTGGGATAACTACAGTGTTTCAGGTGACTAATGTTTCATCTAGAAGCGACATACATCCAAAAGTCTCAAAAAATCAATACTATGGGATTTTGGATGATATAATTGAGTGTGACTTTAAGTCCTTCAAATTAGTTATATTCATCGTCCTATGGTATAGGCTACAATTGAATGAAAATGATTGCGAAAGAACTGTTATTGAACATGATAATGGATTTACCATGGTTAATACAAGGTCGATCGAGTGAGCTGGAAATGAGCCCTATCTTCTTCCAAGCTAATGTGAGTAGGTATTTTACTCAGAGGTTCCAGGTAAACCAGGTTGGTCATTTGTTGTTAGACATGATCCAAGAGGAATGTCGGTAAAGTATAATGTCGTGGAAGAAGAAGATACCGAAGAACTAGAAGATTATGTACATGATGATCAGGATCAACAGTTAGTTGATGATGTGCCTGACGAAGATGTCAAAGAGGAGGAACTAGATCATGATGATGTAGGAGTTAATTTTTATGAAGATGATATCCATGTGGATGATGACATTATTGAAATTGATATCAATGACGATGATGATGATATGACCAATCCTTACAATGTCGAATATGGATCAGATGATACAGACAAAGAGTTGGATGATGAAGAAGATCAATGACATTGAAATGTATGAGTTATACGATTGTATTATCTATTTGATATTCATTTCTTGATAGAATTATATTTGACTTATGTGGTTACATAATTAATTCATGATGTTTTTAATTTTTATGCCATTACATAATTAATTCATGATGTACTTTTTAATGTTTAATTTTAATTCATGATTTTACAACTATTGTAGTTCTCCTAGAAATTTCCATATGATCATAATGAATAGTGTTTCAGGAAATTTCATGAAAGATGACACATTGATTGTAGTAGTGAAATAATTGCAAAGTCGTTTAGATTTTTTAGACCAATCACCCTTTGCAATGTCATTTTTAGGATCATCTCCAATTTGATTACTAGGACACATAAGGTTGGATTTGATTGGCTTATCTTGGATGAAAATTGTGGCTTTGTGTAATGTGAGCAAATTTTGGATGGGGTAGTTGCTATTGCTAAGGTGGATCACTCCTTTCTGCGAAGGCCATACACTTATGATTGGGTCAAGTGTTCTTTTCTTTAGAAAATTCCTATTGCCTTTTTGATAGGTTATGATTTGATTAGATGGGTTATGAAGCACTTATTTCAAGTAATTTGTCTATTTTAATTTGTAATTTTATTATATTCAAACACATCCAAAATTATGCCCCTTTCTTTAATTGATTATTACGTTATTTAATTATTAACTCAAATGACACCTCCAATTTAACTATATATATCTAATTGAATATATCTAAAGTGTTGAACATTTTTAGATAAAATTTAGTAATTAACTCAAACAAATTTTCCAATTTAACTAACATATTTTAAGATATTAAAAAAAGATGATTTATGAAAGAAGTATATTAGAATGAAATTAAATATGATTTGTATTCCAATGTAAAAACTGCAAAGAATGGAAACAATTCTTTCAACACATAAATTATTATGTAGTAGTCAATTAAAATGAAAAAGGTTACTCTATCTTAGTTAGGATACACAACTAAGAAAATGATCTAAATAGTCTAATAATTTCAAAAACACAAAAAATATTAGGTAGATAATCAAACATCTTTCATTTCTATAGTGACTTATTTATCCTAGAGAAATTGAGTATATAGTATACAAAGAAAATGAACAAACCCATAACTATCCCTATTTTGAAGGAGTTTAGTTTTCTCCCCTTCATGATCTCCCTAATATTGTCTAATTATTTTAAAGAGACCAAGGGTCATAACACAACTTTATTTAACCCACTAAATATCTTGGTTAATGAAACTTGACAAAAGCAACAAAACAATTGCTACATTTGGAATTTCATGTGGAATGAAGAGTGGTGACAATAATCTACTTAGAGTTTAATAAAACACTATTTTTAGAAGGCTTGACATTAGAGAGATAGAGAAGAGGGGGAGAGAGGGAGAGATAGGTTGAAGAGGAAGAGAGAGAAGAGATGGAGATAGATAGGTAGAAAAGGGAGAGAAAGAAGAGGGGGAGACTAGGGAAAGCAATATGTAGAAAGGGAGAGAGAGAAGAAGATAGGGGAGAAAGGGAGAGATAGCTCAATATATATAGAGGGAGAGGGAGAGACATAGAAAGGGGGTGATATAGAGAGATAGAGTGGGATGGTGAGAGAGAGAGATAGTGATATATGGGAAGAGAAAGAGAGATGGAGATATATGGGAAGAGAAAGGAAGAGAGGTGGAGATAGAGAGTCAATGGATAGGGGGGATAGGGAGGAAGAGATGGTGAGAGATAGAGAGGGGGCCAGGAAGTTGAGATGGGGAGGGAGAGAAAGGGATATTGATAGGTAGAGGAGGAGAGATAGAGAAGAGGGGGAGACATTGAAAGGGGGTGATATAGAGAGATAGAAGGGGATGGTGAGAGAGAGAGAGAGATAGAGATATATGGGAAGAGAAAGAGGGATGGAGATATGGGAAGAGAGCGAAGAGAGGAGATAGAGAGCTGATGGATAGGGATAGGAGGCCGAGATAGCCAAGAGGGGGAGGGAGAGAAGGGATATTGATGTGAGAGGAGAGACATCGGAAGAGGGAGAGAGGAGAGATAGGTCAAGATGAAGAGAGAAAGGAGAGGAGTGACATAGATAGTGGTAGATATAGAGAGATAATTATATTAATTATATTATAATAATTATAATATTATATTAATATTATATTAATATTATAATATTATATATTATATTATAATATTATATATTATATTATAATATTATATATTATATTATAATATTATATATTATATTAATTATATATAATTTATTATGTAAAATTTAACAATATGGCACCACAATTTTCATTTTAATTGACATAATCAAAACCTAGCTCGTCAATTGGAGAAGTGAGTCATGCGCCGGGAGGAAAGGTTGTAGGAAGCCCAGGGATCAAGCTTGCTTGGCTACAAAAATTGGAATTTTTGTGTTTTTTTTTGCCATGAAGGCCTCTGCATCTCATATGTTGCCAAAATGGTTCGTATATTTCATCTAAAATTTATGAATCAGAGTGTTATAGGGATTTTTATTTGATTCGGTTTGTATTCAATGCTGGTGTCCCATTATATTATTTTCATTTCACCTTAGTAACTGTACATTATTTGAAACATTTGATTGAATCAACATTGTGCATTCACATTATACTGTGGTGTCATGTTTCTTCCTTTTCATACTCGGCCTCATCACTAGGTATTGCAATTTTGATATTGTTGGCATTCTTAAATCACATGCTCTTTCCTTATATGGATGCCTCTCAAGTTATGACATTGCATGGAGCATGGAAGATTCATATGCCACAAATTCCTCTCCTTAGAAAGTTACTTGCTACTATAGTTTAATACTCAACACCTTTTGAGCACTCTAAAAAACACAAAATACTCATTTGAAATAATCTTCAAGTGACATTTATGCCAAGTCGATAATATTGTCAATGCTTTTCATTCATTACAAGGTATTTTTATACCATACCCGACATTGAGTTTGATTATGATCAGAAATGTTTCCATGACGTGAATAGAAATTACTCTCCATTTCTTTATTGTTGATTTTTTCCTTTTCAATGAATCTATCTTACACACCTATTTCTATAATCATGGTAAAAATTCCTTTTCCAAATGGTTCTTATGCCTTGTCAATGTATCTAAATTTGTTTGTCAGGGAAAGCAATAGGTTTGAAAAATTCATTTGGTCCCTGCTACTGGTTTAGCAACCACATGAAAATTCCTATGACTTTTGACCATGTCCACCTTTGCTTGGCTCCTTGCCAAATAATTCAGCAACTACTTGTTAAAATTTTGGTACCCTTGTCATTCCCCCTAATAAGACTTCATCTAATTCTATGGGAGTCACCCTAGAATCTTTCATACAATCCTTACAGGGCTTCCTTGTTCATTCTATTAGATTATTTACAAGAATTTCAAATTTTGAACGAGTCAAAGTAACATTTAAATGTTTGCACCAAAAGCATCTGTTGTGATGAAAGGTGGATTAATTTTTGTAAGTGGTAGAATAAATCTCTATCCTAGCATTCTCAACAGCTACACACAACCTTTAGATAGCAAGCCTGTCTTTTGATAAATCAATGCCTTTATAGACTTCTTGAACTGATATATTAAATTATACCACTAAATACCACTCAAAAAAAAACAAACAACCAAAGCATTTTATCAAACAATTGAATTCCTTTCTGCTATGGGCTAAAAGCCTAAAACAAGTGCTTTTGAACAAGCTATGGGAAAGAATATATCAAAGCATAATAGCAATAGCATAGACAAGGCAATGAGCTGTTTGGAAAAATGCGTCAAAGAATTGTGGTCTCATGGTGATGGAATGCCATGATGAATGCCTATGTCTATGGATTGTCATTGCATTCCATCTTCATGAGACTACATTTATTTAAGGTATTTTTTCAAACAGTTCATTTCCTTGCTATGCTACGACATTTTGCATACATGACTACCAAAGCATTTAATCAAACAATTCATTGCTTTAATGCTATGGCTAAAAGCCTAAAACAGGTTCTTTCGAACAAGCTATGGATGCTTGGAAAAAAATTGTCTAAGCATAATAGTAAGCAATAGCATAGAAAAGGAAATGAACTGCTTGAAAAAATGCCTCAATGGTGATGGAATGTCGTGACAAGCCATATACAAGGTAGTGAACTATTTTAAAAAATGCCTCAAAGAAATGTGGTCTCATGGTGATGGCATGCCATCACCATGAGATGACATTTCTTTCATGCCATCACCATGAGACCACATTTCTTTGAGGCATTTTTTAAAATAGTTCACTGCCTTGTATATGGGTTGTCATGGCATTCCATCACCATTGAGGCATTTTCCATCACCATGAGACCACATTTCTTTGAGGCATTTTTTCAAACAATTCATTTCCCTGCTATACTACGACATTTTTCATACATGACTACCAAATCATTTTATCAAAAAATTCACTACCTTAATGCTATGGCTAAAGGCCTAAAACAAGTGCTTTCAAACAAGCTATGGATATTTGGAAAAAAATTGTCAAAGCATAATAGTAAGCAATAGCATAGACAAGGCAGTGAACTGTTTGGAAAAATACCTTAAAGAATTGTGGTCTCATGGTGATGGAATGCCATGATGAATGCTTATGGCTATGGATTGTCATGGAATTCCATCTTCATGAGACTACATTTCTTTGGGGTATTTTTTCAAACAGTTCATTGCCTTGCTATGCTACGAAATTTTTCATACATGACTACCAAAGCATTTTATCAAACAATTCACTGCCTTAATTCTATGGCTAAAATCCTAAAATAGGGGCTTTCGAACAAGCTATGGATGCTTGGAAAAAAAATTTCTAAGCATAATAGTAAGCAATAGCATAAACAAGGCAATGAACTGTTTGAAAAAAATGCCTCAATGATGATGGAATGCCATGACAAGCCATATACAAGGCAGTGAACTATTTGAAAAAATGCCTCAAAGAAATGTGGTCTCATGGTGATGGAATGCCTCAAAGAAATGTGGTCTCATGGTGATGGCATAGAGAACTAGAACATTGATGCAACCACTCATCCTACCTTAAAACATACCAAAAGTATCCTAGCAATTAGACATAGGAAGATTTAAGATGACTTAAACATTTTTTATTGCCAAAGCATAAACTTATGATGACTTAACTAGTCCTAGTACACACTCCCTCCCCGTTAACCACTTAGACATATGGAGTTTATCAATGGACAGCTGAATCACCTCACACGTGCACCTGAATTATGTCTATTAGTGTTCTAGCAATGAAATGATAGATTAATCATAATGTCACCTTGGGATCACATCAGCATGAAATAACTTCATCCAACATCCTTATGAGTGCAGGTACCACCAAATAGGTATTTGTAAAATCTATCTTCCTCAAGTGAGGGAAATTTAGGAGGAGAAGAGGAAAGCGAGACATGTAGTAGGTCTAAAAGAGGGAGATCAACTAGAGGTCAAAAGATTAGATGAAAATTCCATAAACGCATGGAATTTTTTCTTGCTGAAGGGGGGTCATGTTCTTATGATGATGAGAGAATAAGTGACATCGAGGTTCCCTTGAGGTACAAACATCTACGGAAATAATGGGTACCTAGGGAACTTCCTCCAATAAACACTGATTTTTGTGTAAACGAGAGGATATATTGCATAACACCATCGTCATTACATGGTTTGGGCCTATTTTGCATGGATGGCATAAAGGTCTATTATGAAAAAGTTACTGAATTGATGGAGTACATCGGACCCTATTACAATTACAAAGATTGGATGCAACTGGTTTGATATACACGAAGTATGCGTAGGTATGCACTGTCATTAAATTATATACAACTAAAAGATAAGGATCAAAATAGAGGAGTGGCTATGTACATTGATGAAAGGCCAAAAGCATCAGGGAATATTGAAGGGTTTTTAAACAATACATGACCTAGGTCAACAAAAAAGCAACCCAATTGCATATTCGAGGCACGCGAGGGAAACTGTGTATTCGTATGTGCGATAAAATCAATAAATGCATGGGAAGAGTTGCTAATCGATTACAATTTGAATCGCTTAGATACAAACACAGTTACTATGGGGGTGGTACGTACTATATACCATTTTACCCAACCTATATTTAATGACTCCAATATACCATTTTATTATTATGTTTTTTTTCATAAGTCTATTGGTTTCATTTTGGTAATGTTTTTTTATATTTAATTTTTTTCACAGCAGGACATTGACATACGGGGAAGGCTCCAACCCAAACCACAGATCGTGATGCATCTTTAGGCACTTCTACCTGACAGGTTTACCTCATTGTAATTGTACAAATTATGTATGAGCAAAATTTTTTATTATTATTTTTTTTTCATAAGTTTATTGGGTTAATTTCGATAATGTTTTTAATATTCTTGTTGCAATTGACTGATCGGGGAAAGGCACTAGTAGTAGAGGAGAGCATCCATAGGGTCGAGGTGTAGTCACTATTATTGGATGATGACATCGAATATTCAAAAAACCCTCCCGATATGATAAGGAAGACACAAAAAAATGCAATGAAGAAATCCTTCAATTGTTATTTATAGTGCCTCAAACAGATGAGATAAGAGAGAGGGTTAAAATATTGATTGAGAGAGTACAAAACTTGCAAGTAAGATATCATGAGGTCTTTAATTATAACATAATTTCATTCATGGGTTTATAATTTGTACTCTTTTATGTCATGAACTAAATATGTTATATTTACAGGATTTTTTGCATCCTCATGATGCTACTACCCATGATCATGGTACTGGAGGTGCTGCCTATAGAGTAGGGGTTGGTACAAGTGTCCATCCTGATCTTCCTACACATACATCACATCATCCAAACCCATCATTCATGCCTATATTGTCGATTGAAATGTCAGAAACACATAGCATGCATGCATCAGGTAGTACTGGTGATGCAGAGGCCACTAGTACTGGTGATGTTTTAGTAGCATTTCCTAGATCTTCCCATATTACTAGTACAGGAAAATTTCTAGTCACATTTGTGGTGATCGAGGATTTCATTCCCATAAAGATAGAGAAGGTCCTAGGTAATTTAAAATGTTTTAATTATTATTATATATAATCCAATTGAAATTTACTTATTGATCACTCTTTTTAGACTAATGATCCCATGATTATTTTGTAGGAAATGATGTTTTTTATAAACACCTAGGTGATATAGCATTGGAGCTCTTTGGGCCCACCATACATACACAGTGGAATTCCCAAAATCAAGATTTAAAGGATGAGCTCATTAACCATTTAGTTGTGGTGTTCAGTGTTAAAACATTAAACCGAACCAAGGTCCTTCAGAAAGTTGGTACATATATAGAGTATGTGAGGGACCAATATAGGTCACATTTAGAGAATAACAAAAAGTACGAGCATCCCCCCATGATTCCGGAGAGGGAGTGGAAGGACCTGGTGTCGGATACAAAGGAGAAGGCTAAAAATAAAAAAGGAAAGACACCATCAGGGCAAGGAAGGTATGTGATACTATCAACAATGTAATTATACTGATTACTCTTTCTTTTTACATAATCTAAAATATTTCAAACTTTTCATAGGTTTCCTGACACATCGAAGGCAACAAAGGCAAGACTAGAAAAACATGGGCAACACAAACTTGGATCTGGTGTTATATTAAATTAGCCACATGAATTGTAAGTATCAATAAATGAAATATTGCATCCAAATAATAAATTGCAATTTTTTTTGGTTTTATCACACCATAGAAGGAAAATTAATGATCTTATGCAAAAATGCAGGGATCTGAATTCAATAGAGTGCCCACAGAAGAGGAAATGAAGATTTCTTTCCAACATGGCTATGAGCCATGGTTGAATGCCAAAGAGTCTTGACTAGGAAAACACAATCTTCCACTGCATCTGACACGCAGGTAAATAAACTCAAAAAAAAATTATTTAAAATTGAATACTTGTGCAATCTATTCAATATTAATTTCCACCATAAAGAAATTATGTGGATATTTGTTTTAAACATACAAACAATGATAATACTGCACCTGACATTGGAATGCAGCCTGGTGAGGGTGGATCACAACCTGCAGATGAAGGTCATGGTGTGCATCCCGATATTGGATGTATTCATGTGCTATACAAAACACAATATGGATTAACACAATTATAAATCTTTAATTGCAATCAGTGTATTAATTAATGTAACCTTTCGTGTTTCAACTTTAGAGCATGATCAGGCTAGAGAAGATCAAGAACATGATGTGGCCCCATTAGGTAAAGAGGACCACTCTAATGTTCTTTTAAACATATTTAATTGCAATTGGTGTATTAATTAATGTAAACTTTTGTGTTTCAACTCTAGATCAAGATTTACAGGGTGTTTAGCATGTTCAGCATGTTGAGCATGAGGCTATAAGACAAGATCAAGAACATGATGTTTCCCCATCAGGTAAAGAGCACCACTCTAATGTTTTTTAATTAATAAAATACTTGTAAAAATAATAACAAAACATATCAATTTAACATTTCTTTGTTATTGCAACAAACCCCACCTTGCAGCGGCCTCCACGTCGTGATCAATACATGACTAGGCATACATTAAGATCATGAGCAGAGGGAAGAACAAATGAAGGGGGGGACAAATGATTTAGAAAATGATACACCACTTTAGCTTTTTTTAGCTTCAAAAAAGAAACAAAAAAAATTGATTGTAATCATATTATGACAACTATATTTTTTATAATATCTAAAAACTGAATGAATGAATGTTATATGTTAATAAATGAATGTTATAAGTTATTAATGGATGAATGAATGAATGTGAATATGTTAATGAATGAATGTTATATGTTATTAATGGATGAATGAATGATTAATGTTATATGATCAGGTATGGGGAATTGAGAGTGATGTGAGGGGGGGGAGGGGCCAAATGAGCTTCCACCATCAAATGGTTGGCCTTGTTAAGTAGAGAATATTAAACTATTCTCGAAACAAAGAGAAGCTCAATCCAACTACATCTAAGTATCTTTTTAATTCCTTTATCTTTCATCAATCTCTTTACTATTTGAACCTTGTATAGATGTTTTACATGAAGAACCCATTATTGTGAAATGTTCCTCCAATTGAGTAAACCGAATCCATGTTCTACATCATAATTTGAAGTTGTTTCCATTCCAATGTTCTATGTTTAGTTTGTTTGTATGGCTTTGTATGGATACCACATTGTGTTGTGTGTGGATTTGGTTTCAAAGCTCTGTTTCTTTTGTTTTTAGTGGTGACATAGCTCTAAAATTTGACTTTTTGACCATAATAGGTTAGTGGAAAAATTGACAGCTTTGAAGGGTTTAGAGGCTCAATTGAGATAGATACATAGATATTTGGATCTTGTTGTTGATGGGAGGCTTCCACTTAACCATGAAATTTTGTACCATCTGTAGGTATGCAAAAATTTATCTACTTACATTCATTCAACTTATTGTCTTCCTTACCCTTGTTAAGCCACAACCATAACTAGCACATTGTCATAATGCTTCAATCTCAGTCATTAATCTTTTTCTTGAAAAATAGGATAATAGTCATTAATACATTACTAAGGGTAAACATATTTCATAAAGACCTATGGAGGATAAACCATGGTCTACCAATCCATTAGAGACTCATAGTGCATAAAATCATTGAAAATACATCACAGTCATATCGTTTGCTAAGGGAACAGGATAGTCTTTTGGACTGTTATTAATGTCAGCTTCATTTACTTTCAATGTTATTTTGAGATATTTTTATTTATTTATATTTGAAAATGAAAATTTCAACATCTGCTTAAATTCTCATGTTCAAAACATCCCTTGTGCATGCATTTTCAAGAGTCTATATTACTCCACATTCCAAACATGATTCCCTCTCCCTCCTATAGTATCTAAAACTAGGAAATTGATAAATCTTGTTAAGGTTAGGTACTTTCTATTACATAAAAATTATTACTCTTTGCCTATATTGTCATAGACTAATGTTTTTAGTGGTTCAATATTTCTTCTTGTGTTCAAGAGCACATTATGAAGACAAGTCATGGGCCAATCTCTATTTTTGTGTGTGGGGATCAGTAGAAGTCGACACTCATTACTTATCTCGATGTTACCTTCAATAGTGAGTATTCTTCAGTATTTTTTTCAATGTTGTGTGTCATTTTATAAATAATGATCAAATTGGTTATCTCATTGCATTATGAAGCCAAAACTGCAGTGCTACTAGTATATGCCAAAACTCTAGAACTTTTCTTTTGGCACACATTATTGAGGAATAAATCTCTTGCATCTTTGTGCTCATGTAGGCCTTTTTGCATCCACCTTGTATGAATATACTTCAACAGCTTATTTTTTGTGTCATAAGTAAGTATTTCCATAAGAGAGGCTATACTTTTTATTGTTGTCTCATGAATTTGATTATTGTTTATTGATTGGTAATGGGTCTAGATACACATCAATTATAATGTGCTATTAGAAACTCTTATTACAAGAAGCAATTTGTAACTCAGCAGGTGGATAGTCACAGATGGATAGAAATGTGTTTTCAAGGAATTTTCTTTTGGTCTTCCATAATTTTTACATCTTTCACATTGATGCACCTAGGCATGAGGTTGTAGTGATGCTCAACTATAACAATTCCCTTTTAAAAACTTCTACTTCTTCTTCTTTGAACATAATGGTTTGAACAATAAGGCTTAAGACTACTTCTTGATCATAAATGTTCTTAATGATATTAATGCTTCAAACTTAAGATTCATTTCATTGTTATAATGATCAAAATGTTATACTTTGCTATACATTCAAGGATTCTCTTTCTCCCTACCCTTTGCTCTCCCCCCCCCTCCTTTTAAGTATTTTCTTTGTCATAAAAGATTCGCATTTCTGTCTCATTTACAAAAAATTATCTGAAGCTGTAGGAGTGACTAAAAATATGTAAAAGATGATGGATTATGTCTAAACAACAACTTTCCATCTTATAGCTAATTGAATCCTTAATGCTTAATGATTTTAGAGCTTGAATAATTCTTGTGTATGCATGTGTAGCAATAAGGGAGCCTATGTGAAGATTGAAATTTAAAACATCACTTTGGTATTTTTCCTTAGGTAGTGAAATGATATTTCGATTAATACAAACCTACACACACAAATGTGTTTTGCATTGTTAATTCAATACCATGAAGAGTGGAATACAAAAATATCAAACCAAGCAAGAATATACAATTCATAAGATTATTTTGTTCTAATAGGGTTGATCGGTTGCTTGTTTCTTTTTTATTATCAGGAATTCATCAATATACACTTGGTTTTCTTGCCTTCTCTTGCCTCATGGCCAGAGATTTTCTACAGAAGGCATCAAAGTAACCTTCAAGATTGACAATGGAAATGAGTACAAGGTCAGTATAACTTAATGTTAATTGGGTATGATTTTATTTTTTCAAGACCAATTTAGATTCATTTTCTACTCACACTACTTTTATTTACATTTATGTTTTGCTAATATCCATTTTCCTTTACATTGATATTCTTCTAAACATATTGTGTTTACAATAATGTTTTCTTTAATTTAATCTAGGGGAGAGGACCCAATACCTGAGCATGTTTCAATAGTTGTGATAGTAGTGGTTTATATAATTCCCAATATTTTTATCAATATTGGACCAATAGTTGTGACTTTAAAGTTGTGAGTTTTGATGATGACTACCCATAATTAAACAAAATGTATTGCTTTGATCTAAAAAGAAACCAATCATGTGATTGCACATTTGTGCTCAATAAAACATGTTGTGAATGCACAAATATTGGTCTCACTTTTTTTTGGGGTCTTTTTGGACACCTTGACAAAAAGAATGCTGATGTGGCATCATATTTGATGATGTGGCATTGAAACCTTAGTTATAAGCATGGGAATTTTCAAGTAAGCTATTGTAAAAAATTGGGAGTGATTTGAAATTTCCACATAAGATAATTAGAAGCGTGAAGTTAGGGTGCTCAACTACTGGGTCCTCTTCATAGTAGATCCACTTCATGTCTTCTCCATGGGAGAAAAATAGTTTGAAAGCAATTTTTTTGGTTTGGAAAATTTCTTTATAATTTCACTTCAATGTAATAATCACAGGGCAAGTTTGTTTACATTTTGTTACTTATATTGCTTATTGTCCCCTACTGCCATGAATTAGGTATGAATATTTAGTTATATTTTAACACATGATTGTAATCCTTTTTCTTTCCTTGTGCATGATTCTTCTTGCTCACTTTGTATTATATTTGGGGATGATGTAAGGCATTCATCAAACTTGTTTTCATGCTAACCCAAGTATGGTATGAAGACTTGTTGTTATAGGATCCATTTCTTGAGAAGTGATTTCTCCTATCATGAATTTAGTGAGCTATAAAAATTGAACATAGAGCTACTAAACATTGTACAACTTTGCTTGATTTGTATACAACCCAACCTTAGACACTTTGAATAAATGATGCAAACCTTTACATGTGTATGTTGTGGTTATTTATATGATCTCACCTTGTGCAAATGCACAAAAGTGCTTAGGATTCAAGTTTGAAGGATGTTAAGTTGCCACTAGTTTAAGAAGAGGAAAGTATGTCTTGATGAATTTCAAGGAAAAAAAATCAAACACCTATACCAAATCACCAAGACACATTAAAAACCATCTATACCTTCTCACTATAACCAATTATCAGACCTTCAAGACAATAGGTTCATCATCTACTTCAAAAATCTGTCCATTCCAACTTACTATCCTTTTTGTAGTCAAGTCATCATTCATGCATATTAGATTCACCATACCTAAATCATTAATAACAACATACACTGCCTTCTATACCTTATCCTTCACCAAAACACCAAGGGCTATGTTTAACAAACCAAATGAAATTGCTAACTTTTCACTATGGTGGTAGATAAATGATTGTTTTTTCTTCTATTCCACAACATTAAGTAAAATTCTTGAAACTAGAAATACCCTGCTGCCTCCATGTGCCAAGCCAATTTCTCCAATATAGACTTATTCGGTGTCACTAATATAGAAGATCGTCACCAATATAGAAAAGTTATGCAATCATCTCACAAAATCTTTTTATTCTGAGTCATCTTGAGTTTTCCTATAGAAATAAAGGTTTTTCTATGTAATTATGAGATCATCATATCATTGATCTCTGCACCCACCTTTCTAATGTCAATGTTGTAGGATTCGAGAGTTTTTCCTTATATTTCCATAGGTATTTCTTTAGTCCTCTCAAATTTATGCATTCATGTGTCATTTGAGAGGGTAATTCCATAAAGGGTTTGCCACAATTGAAGAATAATGCATTAGCTTATGTCCATCATGAAAATAACAAGGGTTATTATGGGGATTTGATAGGAAATGAGTAGATCCTAGAGTATGCTACAAGACTTCATACTACAACCTTTTTTATGATAGAAGATTCTTGTTTTGTGACATGGAAAGAATACATTAAGTGATTGATAGACCAAGGATAGTGAACTATGTAGGAATATATGAAAGGGAAGTGATCCAGCACAAGATGGTGATTTGCTACTACGGTAAGGCCAAGAGACACAGGTGGGTAGAGATCTTAAGCACAAGATGGTGACAATCAAGATAAGGAATCAATGTTAAAAGATAGAGCATAGTCCATTAGAAATCATTGGATAGTCATGAATGCCAAATGATCATTAACAATTTCAAGGGGTAGTGGCTTCATCTCAAGAGATAGTCATTTAAAATACATGTCAAGTGGACTATGTAAAGATAATTGAAGGTAGTGAAAAGTGACAAATTTAAAAGCCTTTTGAACAAATGTATTTTGTGCATATCCTACAATCATTGCAGTCCATGAGACCACATTTCTTTGAGGCATTATGTCAAATAGTTCACGTATCATCTATTATGACAATCATCTATCCTTTATGTTTTGATGGATGTCTGTACCCTATTCTATCAAACCGTTCACGTGCCTTGTCTATGCTTCAACATTTTGCATACATGTCTAATAGGGTAGTTGCAACTACATCTGATGAAAATCCTCTATCCTTTATGTTTTGATGGATGTCCATACCCTACTCCAAAGCTCAACCAAATACTTTATTTAAAAAAAAAATTCATTGTTTTGTCACAATTTCAATGAAATCAATTGATGAAAGAGAAAAATATTTTGATAAAAGTTCTATACCTTTGACAAAAAATTCATCGATTTGACAAGCCCCTTTCATTTCCATGTTGACAAACTAAACTGACGAAGGACCAAAATCATCGATGAAATCTCTATATCTCTGACGAATTGTTCATCGCTATATGAACACAAGTTTCATCGAACTTCTGACGAACGCCTGATCCTTTTTCCATGGCCTCTTCCAACAAAGTAATGTCTCTATTTTGATGTTTTAATGTTTGTCGAGAAATCGACGAAAAATTTACGATGAAAAAAGTTATAGTGTTTCGTCGGTATTCTGACAATCGTTTGTCAAAATTTCAACAAATGTTCATCAGAAATTGGTCCCAAATTCAGTATTGACTCGTGACTTTTTCAATCTTACCTTCAAATGGTAAAACTTTAGATTGATTTCCCTTAGGGTTTTGTAAATTTTCATATCATCCCTCTTATTGACCTTCCTAGAAGCCTTTCTATTATTTTTAATATGCACTGCAATTTAGAACGAATCCCTCAAAGACTAAGGGTCTTTGTCTCCCAATTCATACTCCATCTCAAGATCATACACATTATAGTATAAGACCAAACACATAGGCTCACTAGGTCTCATATATTAAGGTGTTTTATTCATGAATTTCATAAACCTAGTGTTGAAATCAAAGACCATTTCATTATGAACCTTTGTGATTCTTGTGAATTCATTAAGGATAAATCTAGGGTTGATCTTTTCACCATATGGGTATGTGCAGGATCATCATGGAAAAAATAGGCCCTTAAGTGTCAAAAAATTCAAAAAAATTAGAGTTAGACAACTTGATGTAAAAATTTGAATAAGATATCTATATTATTTCAAAAATATGTAAGAATAGAATCTAAAGAAAGTTGAATGTAGTTTCTAAACTACTAGGTTTTAAA
>VDFB02162151.1:0-32374 GCA_007258455.2 Sequoia sempervirens | reverse complement strand
GAAGATACCATTGCAAAAGCTCTTTTGAAATTTGAACTTCATGTTATAAATTTTCGGCCAAACCCCAAACTCAAATTGAATGTTGTTTTGGCTCCAAACAAATGAGGAGCTCTATTTATGGCGGGTTTTCTAATTTTTGGGTAACTTTTGGGGACAAGCTTGCATATTGCGAAAAGGTTATTCTGTAGCTTTCTGTAGCTTGCATGTGTTGTAGAACTTGGGGATTTGAGATCCTCTGCATGTAAGAAGTTCCATTTTTTGAATAATAAAATTATTCTCTAGTTTGTGGGTTATTTTTTGTGTCTCGGGTTTGCGCCCTCATCAGTGACATTATAACTTCTATCCTAAGTTGATTATTATGTGTCTTCATGTTCCTTGGAAAGTGTTCTAAAGGAATTGAGGGGAAAAATATGTATTATTTATTTTCATATGACAAATTGTAATTGCATTCAAAGAGGTGGACCCACTACGATGATGGTTACAAAGCATTCCAAGAGCATATTCTTTTTGGGAATCCAAATTGTGGGTGGGGACCACTTATTTGCATGTTATCCTAGGTTGGATGCCCAAGCTTGCATGCTTTGGGTTGAGCACTCAATATTGACCAATTTTCATTGGCTATGGATTTGGCACCCATGTGAAGGCCATGTGATCATTTAATATTTTTCACCATGCTTATTGGTTGTCCACTAATGGGGCATGGATTTTTCCAGGTGGTTTGACTTGCTATTTTAGGATACCATTTGTGGTATTCTCTGCCACAAACTTCTATATATTGGAGCATTGAGATGGTGGTTTGTAGAGTTTGTTTGTAGGTTGTCAGAGTAATGAAGTGCTACCAGAATTTAGAGAGGAGTGTTGTAGTGTTGTATCTATTTTGAATATTAATACAAACATTGGATCTCTTTGGGTGTGGATTTTTCTGTTGCAAGGATTTATCCATGTATATCTTGTGTCACTTGTGATTCTCAACTTGTGGTATTGTTGAATTTCTTTCATGTTTGTAATTGCTAATCACATATCATAATATTGGTAATCTTGGATACATATTTTTAGATACATATTTAAGTTCATATTGTTGCAAGTTTTACCTTGGATTTCCATCATTTGGTATCAGAGCTAATAGTTGTGTTAAGAGAGGGAATTGCCTTTTTCTTAAGTATTGATGGTTTTTTGGTTGAAATGGGAGTTTGTGCATTGTGAGTTTTGCATATTTTTGAAGAAGATTGAAAACTATGGCTTCTACCTCTCGTCTAGATATTGAGAAGTTCAATGGAACTGGTTACGAGATGTGGAAGTTGAAGATGGAGGATCTCCTTGAAGAGAGAGATCAGTGGTTGTCAATTTCAAGTGAAAAGAAACTATAATCAATTTTTGATGAAGATAGAAAGAAAATGGACAAGAAGGAATGAGGAACCATTTGGTTGTGTCTTGCAAATTTTGTCTTTCTAAATGTTTTAGAAGAATCTAATGCATTGAAGTTGTGGAGGAGGATAGGAAAAATTTATCAAACTAAAAGTATAACAAATAAATTGTATCTCAAAAGACGTTTTTATTCTTTGAAAATGAAGGATGGTGATTCTATTGAAATTTTTTAAATTCTTTTCAAATTATTATAAGTCAGGTTGCATTTGTAGATGTTAAGATAGAAGAAGAGGATAAATGTATTTTGTTGCTTTTTCCTTTATCCAAATCTTGGGAAATCTAATTGTTTCCATAAGTGGTGGTGGTACATATTTGAATATAGATAGTCCATGAATGTGGGATCCC
The DNA here is from genome assembly GCA_007258455.2 of Sequoia sempervirens. Lineage (NCBI taxonomy): Eukaryota > Viridiplantae > Streptophyta > Pinopsida > Cupressales > Cupressaceae > Sequoia > Sequoia sempervirens. The sequence goes on along the minus strand of VDFB02162151.1, from coordinate 30,604 downwards.
AAGATTCCTTCCATGTGTAAGGAAGGTCTAAATAAAAAGGAGGACCTAAAGGGGACAAAAAGAGAGACAAGTCTAAAGAACGTTATAAAACCCCTGAGACGAGAAGAGTAAGGTGTTGGAATTGTGGTAAGAGAGGACATGTGAAGGAGTGTTGAAACAAGAAAAAAATTTAGATACTTCTACACAAAGTCCTCGAAGGATGATGATTCTAATACTTTTTTTATTTCTACTAACATTGTTAGTATTGATTCTTGGCTTGATTTAGGTTGCTCCTACCATATCACTCCTCATAAGGAGTGGTTTAATTCATATTCAAATTATGATGGGGGAGAAGTTTTCCTTAGTGATAACAACATGAAGAAGATTATTGGTAAGGGAAAGGTAAAGTTGTGTTTTAGTGATGAAAGGGTTAAAACCATTAATTATTTTTTACATATTGTAGGACTTACGAGAAATTTACTTTCAGTATCCAAGTTGAATGATTCTCAAATGTATGTGACATTTGAAAAGTCTGGTTGCAGGTTGGTAAGAGGGAGTTTGGTGATTGCCAAAGGATCTTGAATAAGGACTTTGTTTAGGATTAATTCCTCCAATTTTTGTAACTTTACCAATGTAACTGGCATTGAAAATGAATGTATATTGTGGAACCATAGATTGGTTCACATAAGTGAAAAGGGTCTTAAGACCATTTTGAATAGAAACTTGTTTGATGATATTTTTTATTATTTTATTGGAAAAAATGGTTTTTTTTATTATTGTGTGTTTGTTAAACAAAATAGCTCATTATTTCCTAATGGAAATAATAAAGCTAAGAGATTATTACAGATCATTCATTCAGATGTGTTTGGACTAGTGGATGTTGAATATTTTGTAAAATATTATTATTATGTTACTTTTATTAATGATATCTTAGGATACACTTGGATTTATTTTATGCATGCACAAAATCTGAAGTTCTCACTAAGTTTAAGGAATTTAAAGCCTTAGTTGAGACACAAATGGATTATAAGATAAGGGTGTTGAGATTTGACAATGGGGGTAAATATTTTTCTAGGGAATTTGATGAGTTCTATAAGCATGTAGGTATTGTTCATAAAAAGGCTACACCATATACACCCCAACAAAATGGGGTAGCAAAAAGAATGAACTGAACCTTGATGGAAAGAGATAGGATAAAGTTGAGTAGCGCTAAGCTTGATAGATGCTTTTGGGAAGAAGTTGTAAGTACTACATGTTATTTGGGTAATACATCTCCTTGTTGGGATCTTGTTGATACAAATCTTTATGGAGTGTGGATAGATAGAAATACTTTTGATTCACATTCAGGGGTCTTTGGTTGTGAGGATTTTTTTCATGTGCCTCAAGAGAAGCATTCTAAATTGGATCCAAAAGCATAAAATACATCTTGGTTTGCTATGGTGAGAATGTAAAAGGTTATAAGATTTGGAATCCACTAACCTATAAAATTGTTTCCTCTAGAGATGTGATTTTTAGGAAATTTAGAGCTTACTCGGGTGAAGAATAACCAAAGGAGGAAGATAAGACAAAAATAGTGCACTTCAAGACAAAGATTGAGAAGTAGGAAGATGCACATGTGGAAGAACAATTACATGGATTTGAGGATGGAGAAAAAGAAAAGGGTTTAGAAAGTTAAAATGATGTGTAGGATGAGCATATAGAAGAAGAAGAGTAGCAATAACCCCTTACTCCTCCCTTGAGAAGATCCAAAAGACAATGAAATTTAGTTGATAAGTATAGCCCATCTAATTACCATTGTGTATTTTCTTTGGTTAGTATTGATGATGAACCTAGATCCTTTATGGAGGCTCTTTCTTCAAAAGAAATTGAGTCTTTGATGTAGGCCATATAGGAGGAGATGATGGCTTTGGATAGTTGTGATACCTGGGATCTTGTCAAATTTCCCGAAGGAAGAAATACCATTGGTTGTAAGTGGATATTTAAAAAGAAATTTGGTGCAATTGGTTGGTTAGAGTATTATAAGGCCAGATTGGTGGCCAAGGGCTACTCCTAGAGAGAGGGAGTTGATTTTGATGAAATTTTCTCTCATGTTTCTAAGTTAACTTCTATTATATTCCTATTATCTATTGTTTTTTCTTATGATTTTTTTATATAGAGAAAATAGATGTTAAAATTGCTTTCTTGCATGGGGATCTTGAGGAAGAAATTTATATACAATAGCCTAATGGTTTTGTTGTGAAAGGAAAATAACTCTTCTTTTATAGGTTAAAGAGATCTTTATAAGGTTTGAAATAGTCACCCAAGATGTGGTACCAGAAGTTTGACGCATTTTATTTGAATTTAGGTTTTGTTAGAAGTGCAGAGGATCATTGTGTTTATATTAAGATTATTAATGATTAGACACTAATCATTTTCTTATATGTTGATGACATGTTTATGGGAACAACAAGGTGATGATTAGGGATCTTAAGAATAATATTTTTGGCACATTTACTATGAAGGATTTAGGGGTTGAAAAATATATTCTTGGGATGGAGATTAGTAGGGATCAGGTTCACAAAAATATTTGGTTAAGTCAAAGTAATTATTTTGATATCATTTTGTAGAGGTTTAGTATGATGACTATAAACCAAAAAGTATACCATTTTTCATTGGTAGTAAGTTGATTTTAGACATGTTCCATAATTATGATGATTTTTTTAAAGATATGTCTAGTTTTCCCTATGCTAGTGTCGTTGGTAGTTTTATGTATGCTTTATTTTTTACACTAGACTAGATATAAGCCAAGAAGTGGGAGTTTTGAGCATGTATATGTCTAATCCTAGTAGAGAGCATTGAAATTTTGTTAAGAGGGTGTTTAGATATTTACATGGTACTTTTGATTATTGTTTGGTTTATCATTATATTGATGATGTGGTTAATTCATTGGACATACAGGGTTTTGTTGATGTAGATTGGGTTGGAAACTTGGCTCTAATTTTACTTTTTTTTGACGTGAAGTGAGTTGGATGAGAAAAATACAACCTACAATTGCATTGTCCACCACCAAATAAGAGTATATGGATGCTACACATGCCTCTAAGGTGACAATTTGGTTACAAAGACTTGGTAATGGTATTGGTTTTGATTGTAGGACAATGAGGATTGGATGTGATAGTTAGAGTGTCATATATTTAGCCAAAAATATTATGTATCATGATTGTACTAAGCATGTTGATGTTCAATATCACTTTGTGTGAGAGATGGTTGAGAATGGTAAGGTCTTTATTGAGAAGGTTGACACTTTAGATAATATTGTAGAATCTCTCATGAAGCCATTGGCCATTGATAAGTTCTCTTGGTGTAGGAAATCCATGGGCCTTGATCACTGTACTTGATTATATTTTATTTATATCTCATGGATATAATTATAATTTATAATGTCAAGTGGGAGAATTTTAAGATAGGTGAAATTATAATTACTATCCTAAGTTAATAATTATGCATCTCCACGCTCTTTGGAAAGTGCTCTAGAGGACATGAGGGGAAAAATATTTATTATTTAGTTCCTATGAAAGATTGAAATGTATAATGTCAAGTGGGAGAATGTTATGATAGGTGAAATTATAATTACTATCCTAAGTTAGCAATTATGCATCTCCACGTTCTTTGGAAAGTGCTCTAGAGGACATGAAGGGAAAAATATTTATTATTTATTTCCTATGATAAATTGTAATTGCATTTAAAGAGGTGGACCCACTATGATGACATGTTTACAAGTATTTTGGGAGCATATTCCTTTTGGGTTTCCAACTTCTGGCTGGGGACCAGCTAGAAGTGCATGCTCTTGCATGTTATTTTCATGTTATCCTAGGTTGGGCACCCAAGCTTGCATGTTTTGGGTTGAGCGCTAGGTATTGACCAATTTCCATTGGTTATGGGTTTGGTAGCCATGTGAAGGCCATGTGATCATTTAATATTTTTCACCATGCTTATGGGTTTTCCAATAAGGGGGTTTAGATTTTTCTAAGTGGTTTTACTTGTTCTTTTAGGATACCATTTGTGTAATTCTCTCCCACAAAATTCTATATATTGGAGTATTAAGATAGTGGTTTGTAAAATTTATTTGTAGGTTGTCAGAGTAATGAAGTTATACTATAATTTAGAGAGGATTGTTGTATTGTTGTACCTATTTTTAAGATTAATACAAACATTGGATCTCTTTGGGTGTGATTTTTTTTCCCGCAAGGGTTTCTCCATTATATCTTGTGTCACTTGTGATTCTCAACTTATGGTATTGTTGATTTTCTTTCATGTTCGAAATTGCTACTCACATATCCTAATATTGGTAATCTTGGATACATATTTTCAGATTTACAAACACATATTTAAGTTCATATTGTTGCAAGTTTTACCTTGGATTTCCAACAATACTAACTTCAAGTAAGCTTCTATACCAATCCTTAGCATCATCTACCAGAGATTGCATGAATAACTTCATGACAACATCCTCATCCTCAATTTTAAAATCATTAATGAGGTTCAAAATTTACCTTAGGTGATCTTCTAAGATTGCATTATTTCCTGAGAACCTGAACAACACATTTCTAATGTTATTTGGGATCTAGGATTTGGATACCAATGAAATCTAATTGTCTATACCTTTGAAATTACAATGGACTTCTTGTACAAAAATTTCCTACAGTAGGATTTACTTTGTATTTTCTTGGGAATTTTGTTTTGATTAACAATATTATGTCCTCCCCATGGATTTGCATTCTATCCACCCATCTAAGTTCCAAAATATAGGTTATGTTGTCCATAGCCTCCTTAACTTCAATGTGGAAGATTGGTTTGAGGTTGTGGGTTAGGATGAGGCATATTCTAACCCATTTGAGTATTAAATTTTACATAGGATGTTTGAACATAACTTTGTTGTGGAATTGAAGAGGTGAGATCAACCAATAGAGTACATTGGACAAAACTAGCAGGTGGAGTTTGGGAATTGAGACTACTAGAAGGGAGAACTTGGGAATTAGGGCCAAAGGTTTAAGTACTTGAAGATCCATACGATACTTTTAGAACATCCACCCTTCTTTGCATATCATCCCTAATTCTTCAATGTAGATGTGGAAGTCTTTTGGTATGATATATCCACATAAGAGATTTTGTTCAGCATAGAACTAGTATGTTGGGAAATTTGTTCCTACATATAAACCTTGCGATGAGACACTTGAATGTGAAGAAATTGGAAATATACTAGTCATTGTACTCCAAGTATTTGCATGAGAAATTCCAAGAGGGACATTTAAATTATTACTACTTGTGACAAGATTTGATATCATATATGCAGAAGAACTACTAGAATGATAATAATCTTTCATGTTCTCAATTATTTTCTTCATATCATCTCTTGAATTCATGGAACTCCTAATCTTTATTCTTTAAAGTCTACTCAATTCAAGCTAAATATCATTTACTTATTTTAATAATTCTTCTTTATTCTGAAATATCCTTCCAGATTTTGATGCTTGTGAAGCATATTGGGAAGAATTTTTGGAAACACTAGACAAGGTAGGGTGCTATATGAGAAATGAGTTTTCTCTTGAATAGGAGGGATTTCAAATAAATTCTCTGCCTAATAATTTGGCAAAGGCATGTTAAGATTAGTAGTTTTATTATGGATACCATATTTAGCATCATAATCTCTTTGGAACTTTTCTCTTTGATTTATTTGCTTAGCCATCATTTCAAGTCTAGTGAGGTTAGTACCCAACATAGGTGTTTCCAATGTACTTTGCTCATTTATCTTAGAAACATGATAAAAAATATTATCACTAATATCATAAGAAAAATGAGTACCAAGAGAGGGAATTGACTTATGTCCTTAGCTTTCCATGACTACCTTTTAGGTGGTAGTTCTGTTTCAATCTTATTGAGGGATTATCTTTGAAAATATACATTCTTCCATATATGAATTCTTGGTAAAATTTATTTTTATAGTTGCACCAGCAGGAGACTTTCACAGTTACCACCCACTTGGGGAATTAAGATATACAAAATTCTTTAGAAAATATTGTGAAAGTAGAGATCACTATTAAGACTTAAACAATAGAAGGCACTTCACACAAATATATTTGAAATAGCCAGAGATCTTGGTAATATAATTTGAGCTTGTTCCTTTGTAGATTCGTCAATCTATTGTTTTGCTTTTGTGTAATTACAACTAGTTTTTTAAAACAATCTAATGGAATAGCCCATTCTTATGTTTAATTATTCTAGAAGGTTGGACAATGAATAGGAGAAATGTTTTACAATTTCCTCCTATGCACTTCAATCTTTGCAAGAACTAGGAGGGTAGTCCTATGCAATTTCCACTAGAATTTCATATGATTAACATTATATATTTCTTCAAATAGATGTGCTCTCTACATGACCAAGAATTATAGATGAAGCAAACCAAAAAAAATATCACTAACTATGAAATAAGAATTAGGAATGACAATTTTGTAAGGAAAGAGGCTACATTCAAGGTGTTCAAGAAGCAAGATGATCTAGATTTAGAAAATGGGTTAGATCTGGAAGAAGAAAAGATTATCAAAAAGTTATAGAGAGGTTCCATAAAGTATAAAATTAATTTGCATTTAAAATATTTTAATTATGGAGAAGTAGGTCATTTCATAGTTAAGTGTCCATACAAAGAATCTAGAAATGATGAGAAGAATTCAATTACATCCTCACTAAGTTTGAAGGGAAAAAAGTTCTTCCATATCTTTAGAGAAGGTAATAAAGTGGCTGATGTGTCGGCTAATTTTGAGATACCTTGGACCTCTACCAGGGGTTAGAGAAACCTTTTTTCTTTTTCTACAAATGTGAAATGATTGATCCTTGAAGAGAAAAAATATATATTCAAAATGATGAGTTTTGAATTACTTAATGTTGGTTTTTTAATGTTTACTCTTACCATGATGCTTGGTACGATGAGGTGTAATGGGTTTGCAAATGTGGATATGGATATGTGGACCCTGTTGGCTATTTCTAACCTATACAATTTCCTCAAAAGGAACAATATCACTTGTGAAAGGAAAGAAACATGCTTATTGACACCCATATGGCACGAGCCTACTTCTCCTAATATTAATGAAACATTTGATAGTGTTTGTTGGTGAAAGGGAAATTTTCTACCCCTTGTTTTGAAACCAAAGATTAATAATTGCATCATAATTATGGTTTACAGGATCATTATTACCAAATCTCTCTTCACGATGTCCTCAAATCATCTCAAGTTATTATTCATCAACTTTGGGACTTCAAAAAAGATTGTTGCCACATGCAAGGATATCATCACCTTTTCTTGGAGTTGTACAAACGTCAATTCTTACAAATTTTATTGGGAAGGGTTATCATCTTATTTATTCACTCTAGGTACTTTCAAAACCTTCATTCACTATGCTCCTTACTACCATCTAAGCCTTAGTATTCAACCTTTTTTAATGAAAATGGGTGAGAATATGGTAAGGACTAAGTCGAGTTCTTGCAAGGAATTTTGTAGAGATTCCCTTGTGTGGCGTATTTGATTGAGGGTAGTCTCAATGTCCACAATAAAAATCTATCAATCCAATTTGCAAATGGCAGGTGCAATTGCTAGGGTAGGTTGGGTATCTCCTTTGAGGTTAGTGAGGAGGTTTCTTGTAAGGTGATCAAGCTCTCTTATAATAGGAAAAGGTTAAAGAAGCACACTAAGGTTCGGTAAGTGGATCGCATGCATCAATTTTTCAATGAAAATGAGCAACCCATCAAGTTGCACGCTACCTATGATTGAAGAAAACTATTGGTGCCATGATGTTGAAATGCACAAGACAACTGAGAGGGGGGGTGAATCAATTGCCACAAATCACATTCATCACACACCTCAAAAAATTATTATCTCCACATCCACTTTAATCTTTTATTAAGTATGAGCATGAAGTGCAAATAACAATAAGCAATATCAACATAAGAAACGCCAAATTTATTCGAAAAACCCAATAAGGGAAAACCACGGTGAGTATTAACTCACAATATAAGAGTAATTTAAAAACCATTTACAAAGAGGCTCACTACCAAAGGGCTCACTGCCTAGGATAGGACTCACTGTCTAGATGGGACTCATTGTCCAAAAGGGAGGCTCATTGCCTATAGATACATAAAGATAGAAGGAAGAGTGTTACATGGAGAACACTATCTCAATGCAACAAAAGATCCACCACAACAACTTGCACATATCCGCAGCCTTGATCAGAGAATTGTAGACACCATCAGCTCATTGCTTTCAGGAGTCTAACACATTGAAGTTCTTGCTGCCTTAGTTCACTTTCAAACAAATTCTCACATCTATCTTGCTTCTCACACTTGTGGTGTACAATCCTTAACATATTGTCTCATATTTATACCATTTTCAACCTTATAAATTTTCTCCAAGGTCGGCTATGTATGCTTCATTTTACAAATTGAAATTAGGTTGACAACTCAACATTCTAGCAGTGGATGAGAATGATAGCAGACCAAACCAACACTTAACCAAGACCCAAAAAAACATCTTGGATCAATCACATGCTTCCTTAATTGATACTTATCCTTCACATGACGTGTAAACACTAGGTCAACCAAACATAATGAAAGCACCAATGAACTTTGAAGTACACATTTTCATGACAAGAAGATGACATGTAGACCAAATAACATGCTTCACCATACACTAGAACACATATTAGATGTCTCCAGATTCATTTGTAGCTACAACAACAACCTTCATACATAGAACACTTACCATCAATCCATCCAGACTATACAATCACACATAGTAACTCTGAAACTAGTCTTCTAAAGCACCAAACCATGAACACCTTTGATAGAGCACATATAACATCATTACAAGTGTTCCTTTAGATCCGTAAGACCTAAAAAAACCAGTGGAGGACTGTAGAGTAGATAGATTTCTCCCAGTCCATAGACAAACAACTTTGTTAGACTAGTTCACAAATCGGTGAACTCAACTTTCACTCTTCATCAAACCAGAAGCTATAATCTAGGATATATCACCCAAGTATGCCCTTGAACAAAAATTCAGATCTACACAAGCATAGGATCAACATAGAAGAAATGCAGAGCATATACCAAAGCACATTTTGAACACACACACAATTTTTTCTTCACTATTTATTAGTTTTATCAAAAGCACTTGGTAACTCATCATATCAACACACCTACAACAACATAAAGATGGCTCCATGTACTCACATCATTTTAACAATATCTCAACTATACATTAACCACCTACAATCACTTGTTTCCTTTCTCTGCAAAAACCTATACTATGTTGACATCAATGGAAAGATTAATGGAAACACCACCATACTCATTCATACTTGCAAAAATCTCCCCCTTTGTCATTGGTGGCAACACATGATATAAAAAACCATCAAAGACAACAATATACTTTTTCCTTCACTATTATTTTTCACATGACTCTCTCTCCCCCTTTGACATCAATGGAAAAAAACGTTTTTACATAATTCTTCAACCATATATAATTTTGATCACCCCCCTTAGGAGTGCACCCACACATCTCAGACTACAACAATTATACTTCTTACTCCTCTAGAGGAGTAGATCCTAGTCATCAGTCCAAAAAAATTATGAATTTGTAAATCCACTAGACTGATGTGCATCTATGTGCACCTAGTTCAAAGGAGAGGCAGTAATCCCCAACTTCTCCCAGAGATACTCAAAAGTATCCTTAGGAAGAGCCTTAGTAAATATATCAACAATTTGATCCTTTGTAGGCACATATTCAAGCCTGAATTCATTCTTCAATACCTTATCTCTTGAGAAATGATATATGATAAATATATGCTTTGTCCTTGAATGCATTATCAGGTTCTTTGAGATATTTATTGCACTTGTAATATCATCAAAGATACAGATAGGATCATCACACATAACTCTTATATCCTTTAATGTTTTCTTCATCCATAGTATCTGTGTGCAACAAGATTCCGTTGTAGTATACTTAGCCTCTACAGTGGATAAACAAATTGAATCATGTCTCTTGCTTAGACATGAAACTAACCTGCATCCAAGAAAGAATGCACTACCACTTGTACTCTTTCGGTCATCTACACAACCAGCCCAATCTGCATTAGTGTAAGCACTCAAAGTAAAATCAGCATCCTTAAGATACCATAGACCATAATCTAGAGTCCCTTTTAGATATTTGAATATCCTTTTCATAGCTATAACATGTGTTTCTTTGGGTTTTGCTTGAAATCTGGAAACCAAACATACTACATGCATGATATCCAATCTAGTAACAGTAAGATATAACAGTCCACCAATCATAGATTTGTACTTGCTCTGATCAACTTTAGGAGATTCATCATCCTTAGTTTGCATCCGATCACCATAGGGGTACAAACTAGTTTGTAGTCATCCATTGAAAAATTCTTCAAAAATTCTTTAACATACTTTGATTGTGAAATGAATATGCCCTTATTAGTTTGATTCACTTGAATTCCAAGGAAGAAATTCAACTCACCAATCATAGAAATTTCACTATTTTTGCATCTCCTCTACAAATTTCTTGCACATACCCTCATTTCCTCCAAATATAATATCATAAACATACACAACCACTATTAAAAATTTGTTTCCTTCAACCTTCAAATAGAGATTACTATCTATGGAGCCTTTGTTGAACCTTTGTTGAGTCAAATACTTTTCCAGCCTTGCATACCATACTTTAGGAGCCTGTTTAAGTCCATATAATGCCTTTTTTTTAACTTACAGACCATTTCTAGTTGATTTCATAACCAAAATCCCTCTAGTTGTTCCATGTAGACCTATTCTTCCAATTCTCCATTCAGGAATGTAGACTTAACATCCATTTGGTATGCCTTGAAATCTTTGTGAGAAAAAAATGCCAAAAACATCCAAATAGCCTCCATTCTTTCCACCGGGGAAAATGTATCCTCAAAGTCTATTCCTTCAACCTGTGAATAACCTTTGCACACAAGCCTTTATTTGTTTCTTACTACTAGTCACCATTCTCATTCAGCTTATTCCTGAATACCCATTTTGTACCAATTATGTTCTTGTTTACCAGTCTAGGAACCAATTCCCATGTTTGATTTTTCTCTATCTATTGTAATTCCTCTTTCATTGCTCTAACCAAATTTTCATCTTTGCATACTTCACACACTATTTTAGGTTCTATCTTGGAGAGTAAACACAAATTTACCGCAGTTGTCACCACTTTTCTTCTTGTCATTGCACTTTTGTCTTTGTCTCCAATTATCTATTCTTTCAGATGTGTTTTTGTACATACTTTGGAGTCTTAGGAGCAAGTTCTGGAGCTTCTTCTTCTTCAATTTTTTCTTCTTCTTCCTTATTCTCTTCATGTTGTTGTCCAAAGATAGGCTCATCTGGTTCAACTTCACTCATTTCAACTGATCTGTGTATATCTTCATCAAATTTTACATTTTCACTTTCAACAATCTTTCTCAATATTTTATTGTAGCATCTATATGCTTAGATTATGGTTGAGTATCCAAGGAAAATACCTTCATCACACCTTGCATCAAAATTTCCTAGATTATCGTCATCTCTTTTAATATAACATTTGCTTCCAAACACCCTAAAGTACTTAACATTAGGGATTTTTCCATACCACAGCTCATAATGAGTCTTTGTGTTGTTTCCTTTGATATGAACTCTGTTAAGAATATAAAAAACAATATGAATTTCCTCTCTCTAGTATACCTCAGGTACATTTTCCTTTTTCACCATAGTCCTTGCAACTTCTTGAACAATCTGATTCTTCCTCTCAGTAACTCCATTCTGCTGAGGAGTTCTAGGAGCAAAAAGATGCCTCTTTATACCATGCTCTTCACAAAATGTGTAAAACTCGTTGGAGGTGAATTCTCCACCTCTGTTAGACCTTAAACATGTTATTTTCAGGTTCACTTCATTCTCTACCATAGTCTTGAACACCTTGAATCTATCTAGATCTTGAGCTTTCTCCCTAAGAAAAGTAACCCATGTCATTCTAGAATAACCATCAATTAAAAGCATGAAATACCTATCACGATTAAGACTTCTTGTTCTTGTAGGACCAAAGAGGTCTATATGAATCAATTCCAACATCCTGGTAGTTGATTGTTCTTTTCCTTTAAATTTGTAACTTGTTTGTTTTCTTGAATGACAACTTCCACAAATAGTATTGGTAGGCTTTGTTATTCTTGGAAAATCCCTGACAACTTCTCTTGCACTAATCTTGATTAGGTTGTCAAATTTTACATGTCCCACCCTTCAGTTCCATAGCCAAATTTCATTAAGTTGAGACACAAAACACTAACCATCAACACCCTCAAGCTAATAAATGTTTTCATATGTTCTTCCTGCAACTACCACAATTCTGGACCCTTTTCTGATCTCACAAGTATTACCTTGGAGCACAAGCTTAAATCCTTTGCTACACATTTTTCCAACACTCAAGAGACTATGCCTTAAGCCCCTAACATAATAGACATCATCGATACTGTGTTTTCCATCAAAACTAATTGTTCCTTTTCCAACAATCTTTGCACTAGAATCATCTCCAAACATGACTAATCCTCCATCATACTTTTCAAGTTTATTAAACTTACTCTTGTCTCTGGTGATATGATTTGAGCAACCCCTATCAATTACCCAATAATCTTCATCTTGTCTAGCATGAAAGTCAGTAACTAGAGTAACTTCCATCTCTTCCATCTTGTTTTTCAAACCACATTCCCTTGCACATCTTTCATGGTTAGTAGACACCGATTTATTCTCTAAGGCTAGAAACAAGCATTCATCTATATCATCCTCAATATCAGATTCATCATCAGAAATTCCAGCATCTTCTTTCTTATACTACATTTTCTTGAAATTTTTGTCTTTATTGTCTTTTCTCTTCTTGTTTATGGCTCTATTTGGAAATCTTGAAGCATAGTGACCAATATTTCCACAATTGAAAAATTTAAAAGGTAACGTACCTTTGTACTTTCTAGTACCTTTCTTCAACTTCCTTGTAAAATTTGCTTCCAACTCCTCTAAACCTTCACTATCTAAATCATCTTCTATCTTAATGGATTTGAAAGTTGTTTCCATTTTCTCCTTTTCTTTTCCAAATTTCCTCATTTCAAATGTGGTCAAGGTGCCAAATAGTTCTTCTTTAGTGAATTTCTTTGGATCATAAACTTCCTCAATGGCTGAGACCTTATCGTTGTAGCTCTCTGGTAGGGTCATCAAAATCTTCTCCATTACATCTTCATCTGTTAGAGTACCACCTTGATTGTTTACTTCATTTACTACAATGTCAACCCTTTGAAAGTAGCTTGCAATTTCTTCACCTTCTTCCATTTTCAAGTTCTCATATTTGTGTTTAGTTGTTAACTTATTTGATAATTTGACTCTATCATTTTCTTCATTAGATATCTTTCAAATTTTCCCAAACTTCATGAGTAGTGCCTAAGGAAATAACTTTTGTCAACTTAGTTTTAGATAAAGCTGTATAGATTGCACATACCTTGCTTTTTCATTTTCTTCATAGGAAAAAATCTCATATGTAGAAGAAGGACCACTTTCTAGCTCAACATATTTTGTCTCAACAACTTTCCAAGTCTTGTAACCAAGAGAAATCAAGTAACCTCTCATCTACACTTTCCAGAAACTGTAGTCAAATCCATCAAACACAAAGACTGTTAATTTGTGTACCATCGTATCTACCTCAAGTGATTAAGCTCTTCTTCAAGGAACCAAAGCTTTGATACCAATTTTTGAAATGCACAAGAAAACTAAGAATGGGGGTGAATCAATTGTCACCAATCACATTCATCACAAACCTCAAACAATTATTATCTCCACATCCACTTTACTCTATTATTAATTATGAGCATGAAGTGCAAATAATAGAAAGCAATATCAACACAAGAAACACCATATTTACGTGGAAAACCCAATAAGGGAAAAACCATGGTGAGGATCAACTCACAATATAAGAGTAGTTGCAAAACTATTTACAAAGAGGCTCACTGCCAAAGGGCTCACTTCCCAAGATAGGACTCACTGTCCAAAAGGGAGGCTCACTTCCTATATATATAGAAAGATAGAAGAAGAATATTACACAAAGAACACTATCTCAATGCAACATAAGATCCACCACAACAACTTGCACACATCCATAGCCTTGATCAGAGAATTGCAGACACCATCAACTCACTACTTTTAGGAGTCTAACACATTGAAGTTCTCACTACCTCAATTCACTTTCGCATAATTTCTCACATCTATCTTGCTTCTCACACTTGTGGCATACAACCCTTAACATCTTGTCTTGTATTTATACCATCTTCAACCTTAGAAACTCCACTACACATGCTTCATTTTACAAATTCAAATTAGGTGGGTGATCCCACAATAGTGGTTTACATTTTTGGCCAAACTGGACACTGAAATAATTTTTTAACTAAATCTTCAGTTTCGAGCACCTATAGCAACTAAACTATGAGGAATTTGAAGATGATGCAAACTAGAGTTTCGTCACATTTTGTTTATAGATTCTAAAAATATTTTTTTCAATTTTTTTGGAATCAGATTGCACTTTTTTTTCCATCTCCCTTGAAAACTATTTTTTAAAAAAGTGATACACATCGTATAATGCATAATTTTTTTTCCATGAGGGATAAAATTCTAATTCTTTTGAATTTAGATTTGTAACTCTAATATCTAGTGCTTCCACTTGGTTAGATAGTTTTTTATTGAATATTTTTTCTTTAATCAAGTTTCAAAGTCAAGCCAATTACAATTCAAACATAGCGCGATCGTATAACACGTAAATTTTTTTGTATATATCGAAATTCATTTTTTTTGTTGGATCAATGACTTCAATATCTGGTGCACTCCTATTTTTCAATTTTTTTTTGATAATATTCTATTTTTCCACATGTGTAGAAGAAAGACCTTCATTTTTAGTGAAAAACCTATGTTTAATAAAACTAAAAAAACAAATACATAATAAACCCAAAACATATTAAAATTATATTCGTTGGATAGCTCATTTTGAGGACTACCTGATTCCAGTTGGGTTTGTGAAGTCTTCACCATTTTCATGTTCAAACTAAGCTCCAAAGTTAAAAAATTTAGGTTTTTTTGTGTTTCAGGGGGAGAATGAGGGATAAGGGTGGTTTGAGCAAACCCCTAGGGGTTCGCTTGAACCATGGTTTGCTCAAACCTTGGTTCAAGAAAACCACCCTTCCTAATGCTTTTTTGTGGTTTTTTTGGTAGGAAAGATTCAAATGGGTTCACTCAAACCCTAGTTCAAGTGAACCCCTTATGGGTTCACTAGAACTAGTAGGTTCGTACGAACCCCCAAAATCATATTTTTCGCCTTAGGGTCATTTTTTGTGAGTTTTCCTTCCTCATTGGAATTGTAAACCACTTTTGTGGGTTTACCCAGGTCAGAAACTCAACATTCCCTTGGTGGATGAGAATGAGATTAGACCAAACCAACACCTAACCAAGGCCCAAAACGACATCTTGGATCAATCACATGCTTCCTTAATTGATACTTATCCTTCACATGATGTGTAAACACCAGGTCAGCCAAACCTAATGAAAACACCAATGAACTTTGAAGTTAACACTTATGTAATAAGAAGATGACATGCAAACCAAATAACACGCTTCACCATACACTAGAACACATCTTAGATTCCTTTAGATTCGTCTGCAGCTAGAACAACAACCTTCATGCACATAACACTTTCCATCAATCCATTCAAACTGTATAGACACACATAGTAACTCTAAAACTAGTCTTTTGAAGCACCAAACCACAAACACCTTTGATAGAGCACATATAAAATCATTACAATCCTTCCTATAGATCCACAAGACTTGAAAAAAACTAGTAGAGGACTACGAAGCAGATACATTTCTACTAGTCCATAGACAAACAACTCTGTCAGACCAGTTCACAAACTGGTGAACTCAACTTTCACTCTTCATCAAACTAGAAGCTATAATCTAGGATATATCACCCAAGGATTCCCTTAAACAACACTTTAGATCTGCACAAGCATATGATCAACACAAAAGAAATTTGTAGCACATATTGG
Source organism: Sequoia sempervirens (assembly GCA_007258455.2). Classification (NCBI taxonomy): domain Eukaryota; kingdom Viridiplantae; phylum Streptophyta; class Pinopsida; order Cupressales; family Cupressaceae; genus Sequoia; species Sequoia sempervirens. Next base: position 14,465 of record VDFB02162151.1, on the reverse strand, counting down.
AGCACATTCTGAACACAAACACAATTTTGTCTTCACTATTTATTAATTTTCTCAAAAGCACTTGGTAACTCATCATATCAACACACCTATAATACCATAAAGATAGCTCCATGTACTCACAAAATTTCAAAAGTATCTCAACTATAAATGCACCACTTGTAATCACTTGTTTCCTTTCTATGTAACAACCTATACTATGTTGACATCAATGACAACATTAATGACAACACCACCATACTCATTCTTACTTGCAACACATGAGACTAGGTTTCTCTTGTGCTTATGATATATGTTTCTATTGAGTGTAGATACAAATGTTACTAATACTACCACATGCCCCTTCTAAACCACTTTATGCACCACCTTCTTATTAGATTTCCTTTCTTCCTCCTTTTGTCTTTGGAACTCTCATTTAAGGAGGTTGTTAAGCTCACCACTAGAAACACTAAAAATCACTATTTTCCATACACTAAGGGCTTATCCTAAGGCTATACAACTTTTTCCTTGCACTTTACACCCTGAAGCCCATTCGTATGACCCTTGTCAATGATGATCTTGAGTTAAACCTCTTGATGAACCCCCCAAAAACCCTCCATTGCTACTAAAAATGGGTCCAAGTGCACAATCAATCTTTTTGCTAATCAACTACCCCTGAAACCAACCCCATATCTCTAGGTAAAAAGAAGAAAAGAATAAATAAGCTTGTGCAAAATCAAAGAAATGTGGCAGTGGTGTTTTATTAGTTAAAGAACACTTCCATCAAAAAAGCTGGTAAATAAGTGGTAAAGTCAAACTCGGAAATTAAAAAGAAAAAATCTATCTCCTTTTATGTGGAAGAAGTTATTTCAAAGGACGAGGAAGGGGAAGCTAATACAAATTTTACTAGTGATGAGGATTTCATGACTACCAATGAACCTAAAGCTAGGGTGGAACTGTCTAGTGTCAAAAGATTTAATAGGTTGGCCAGTAAACAAAGGCTAGAGGTCATAATCGATGAAATTTCAAGAAACTTTGAAGATGAAACCAAGTAGGGGAACAACTATGAGAAGATTGTGGAGTATGTAGAGGAAAAAATTGATGGCTCCAACCACTTCCTTGAGCTCAACAAGATGATTATGGAGGACTACACCGCAAAATCCTCCACTCATCATCTAGGGAAGGAGGATGCTAGCAATTCCTGTAACACCCCTCCATTTTGTGCTCTGTTGATCAGACAATATTTTTCTATGTTATGCCTTGTTTTTGTTAACACTTAAATTAAGATGCTCGGTTTGTTAATTGATTGTTTACAGTTAAGCAATGTTAATGTTATATTTTGATATGATGGTATTTTATTCAGATGTTATCGTTAAGGCATGCTTTGGATTAGCTTAGCAGATATTTGAAATTAAGATGCTTTTATGCTTTTGATTATATATTTGATGTTAGATTCGTTAGTTAGTAATACTGTATTGGTGAAGGGGATGGGATTACATCACTCACATGCGAGGGCCTGTGATTCCGCGATTTCCCCTTCACGGTGTGTCTACTATATTATATGCATGTTCGACACTCGTTTTGGTTGCAGGATTGCAGGTATAGGAAATCAACTCCACCTGGTTTCACAGGTCTAAGTGTGTCCATTGGCCAACGGTAATCGATTGGGAGATAGTAGCTAGGTTTTATGTGTCAAGTCGTCACCCTAGTCACAGTGTGTCGTCGGGTTGTAGTCGGGTTTGGTTGTTTTATGTTGCCCAGGTCACCTTGGTCTTTAATTAAATTCAAGTTATAATGGCTTGTGTTGTTAATCTGTGGCTTAAATATATTTGGTTGCAATGCTAAGAATGTTAGTTACTTTATTAATTAATTTAATTTAATTAATAAAATAATCTAATATTGGATTTGATTTATTTTATTGATTAATTAAATTAATTGTGTGAATTAATTAAGCTATTCTTTTGAATTTAAAAGTGTTAAAGGATTTAAATTCCTTTGTTGAAAAGAAAATGTTAAAATGCATTAGAATCTATTTGGAATTGGTATTTTGTTTTAAATTATTTAGAAATAGAAATGTTTTCAAATGCAATGACTTTGGGGTGGAAAAGATATTTTTTAGAAATAGTTGACTATTTTGGGAAAGATATTTGTGAAGAAATTGAAATTGAAATTGAAATTTAATTTGAATTGGAATTTGAATTAGAAATTGAAATTGAATTGCAATTTCATTTTAATTTTAATTTGGGGGAGATAAGATATTTCATTTGGGTTTTATTTTGACTTCTTGTTGTGTTTTGGAAGGGAAAAATTTGGTTTCAAAAAGAAAATAGGGTTTTGGGTTTTTGGATTCAATCTTGGTTTGAAGGTGGAGATCTTGGGATGGAATGGTGGAGTGGAATCTGCAAGGAACTCAACATCAAATTGTTCTTCAAGTTCTTAATCACAGGTTTTATTCTGGTTTTAAAATGTTTGAAGTTTTGGAATTTTGGTTTCAATTTGTATGCAAGTTTAGAAAACAAATCTGGAAACTTCTTTGAAATCATGGAAGAGGAAACAAAGATAGATTCTTGCAATAGAAATGAAATGGAAAAGAAAACAAGGAAAGAATCAATCAATGAGAAAAATAAATAAAAAAAATTGAAAGGGAACCAACAGAAAATATCATTTCAAACTGAAATTTAAACCCAGTTTTGTGTTGGCAAAATTATTTCTTGTTGCAAAATTTTGTTGTGCAAATGCATAACTTGACTAAAAATGGGGATTTTATGTTTGGTTCTATATATATATTATGTATACTTTTATTGTGCCTAATGAATCTATTTTATTTTCTTAGGGGTGAAGCCACATAAGTGGTTTACACTTTTGTGGAGGAAGGAAATTTTGAAATTTCCTTCCTCTTCATAGCAAAGTGGTTCGGCCGAACCATATGGTTCGACCGAACCATTTGACTGGTTCGGCCGAACCAGTCCCTAACCTAATAAAAAAGTCATATTTAAGGTGGTTCGGCCGAACCCCTTGAATATGACAAAACCAGAAAAAGTGCTTGCACTTTCTCACTTTCACTGTGAAATACCAGTCACTGTCCCTGCGCGCGGCGAACAGAATCCGAACGGCGACCCAACAAAATTTCTCACGGGCGAAAGCAAATTTCGGGTCCTCTCTTCAAACTTCATCATTTCAATTCGCATATCGACCACTATTGAGCATGAGGTATTTAAAATTCCATTTTTTTTGAGTTCAAAATGCATGTATTTGTTTAATTTCGAAACCCTATATGCAATTTTTTTAAAATTTGTTGAATTCAAATTGCACTTGTTTGATTGTTTGAAAGTTTTTAAAGCATTTTTAATATAGTATTTTGCTTCCCCGTTTTGCATAATCCAAGGGTTTGAGTAAGGAAAAACGAGTTTCCTCCGAAAGTTAGTGCAAAAAAACATTATAATAGCTCTCAACATAGTCTAAAAAATGGAGATAAATACATTCCTAAAGACTAGAAATGTAGGGTTAAGCTCACAAAATAATTTTAAAACTACAAATTTAGGGTCAAACTTGTAGATGAAAATGCAAATTTCATACATGTAGGAGTGAACCGTGAAAGTCATAGCTTGATTTGTTAAGGTGTTATAATATTAAATCTTATAAAAAATCAAGAATCATATCATTGATTACGTACATTACAATAAAATATCTCCATATAACAAATGAAGCTAGTTCAATATCTTCATGTAGTGTGTACAAATTGAAATATAATTGACTAAAACTATAAGTTACTCTTATTGAACAATTTCCTCATGTAGTGTGTATAAATGGAACCATTGATTGAAAATATAAATCAAACCATCAAGAACAAAGACTTGATTGTGTCTTCATGCCCTCAATTAATATCATTTACAAAGTTTGGTCTTGGAAACCATAAAATTAACAATTACATTCTCTACCCTATTATTTGATGTATTATAATGCAATTTTCTATACTCCCAAGCAAATTCAATGGTCACAAGTTTGTAGAGACACTCTAGAAAAAGGTCTATCATGTGTTTAAAATACTATTCATATTGTAACACTAGAGATTCTAAGTAATATGAGAATGCCTGCATAATTTTATATAATGTATTTTCATCATCACTAACTATAGTAGACTAGTTTCTATCACTATTCAATTCATCTTCTTTCATTAGTCCATCATGACTTGATTATTCATCCTCCTTTATATTTAGAGAATAAGAACAATATATAGAACCACTACAAAATCTTCACACATATCACTAAAAGTTGATGTTTGGTATAAATGTATCCACATGCAAACAAGAGCCACCTTTGGACATTACTATTATCAAAAGGACAAACCTTATTAGAGCGAGTGCAAAAAGATGTGGGGCCAAAAAGTGGCCACCCCACCTTTTGGCCCCATCATATTAAGTATCAAGCATTAATGTTGAGGTACGCTATTCGAGGAAACTTGAATGATGAGTAAGTGAAGAGAGAGTGGGACTTTATTGTTCACAAAGTGGGAAGAAATAAAGGCAAAGGAAGTGGAAATGGGAAACATGTAGAGAATATGGCAAAAATGGTGGAAATCAAGGAAGGATTAAAAGGAAAAGAAAGAGGGAAAAGGGGAGGATAGAGGCAAAAGGAGGAAGAAGGTAGTGCAAATTATACATTTTTGAAGCTTGTGAAATTCGAGTATGTAAACCTAATAGTTTTTACTTGGTGGTAATGAGGTATGATTTTTTATGAAGGTTCTTTTTAGTATTTTTATATGTAATGTAAGAGAAAAAGCTATTCTTGTATGAAATTCTAGAAATCATGTTAAAAAGCATTAGCTTGTAATTTCTACTATGTGAATGGAAATCTATTGCTCTACCTAGGACATTTAGAAGCTTGTGTTGCATTCATGAAGCCAAACATAGTAGATATTTTTTTTACTTTATGTGTGTTATTGGAGATAGGGTTTTAGTATATAGAACCATACAATAAAATGGGGTAATTCCTTGTTTGAACTAAAAACCCTACTATTTTTTAGTGAAGGGATAGCTAGCTATAACATTTTGACTTTCACTTGTGAGTCTAAACACCCATATGGGTTATTGTTGCTTTGTCTTATGGATTATGGTAGTAAATTCTTAAGATGTATGTAAATCTAGAAGACCAATGTTGAATCTTTATTTGTTGATAGGCTAAATAGAGTTAGAACTAGTATGGGTTCATTACATGTATGCCATTCAACATTCATGCACATCATATATATGTGAGAGAGATAGTGATAAAGAGAGATAGAGATAAAGGGTAATATAGATAGATAGAATAAGCACAAACCATTTGCTATGAATATGCACAAAATATTTATATATTGATCTTGATAAGGTCATGAAGACATACATAATACATCATGAAAATATCATATACAGTGACATGAGGCCAACATTGTCTCTTAGACTACAAAATATCACCAATATATATTCATGAAAATAGTTATGAATGTGTCATAAAGATATAAAAGTGTTTATGTATGTGTAGCAAATGCTATTAATGAAACATTCTGCCTCTCTTGGCTTGACTAGAAACTGAACTTCGATCCCTTGAATTAGTTATTATCTTGCATTGTGTTGATTGTGTGTGCCCCTAACAATTATGCAACTCAACCTACACACACAAACATATTATAAAATTAGTGATTATACCAAAATTTATAAATAAATAAAATATTGTTTTAAAATGATATTAAAATAATAAACACACTTACAACAAACTAATACTCAACATCATCAACAAAGGGTTGTCCTCAAAAGAGGATGCTTACAAAACAAAACCAAAACATGTGTGTGTATCCATATACACATATATATACATGTATGCATACACATATACATATACATACATGTATATACATATACATAAATATACATACACACATACATACATACATACATATGTGTGTGTATTTATGTATACGTATATATGTATGTATATATATATATGTATGTATATACATATATACATGCATATATACATATGTATGTATACATGAATGTGTCTACATATCTACATATACATATATACATATATACATATTTAGATACGTGCATGTGTATGTATACATATGTAGATATATTCACATATACATGAATATGTATGTATAGTTCATGAGTAATTTTTTTAATGAAAACCATGTTTAGGAATGAAAATATCCAATCCCTTATGCTTCTAAACTAAAGTTTGCAATGCTTATGGTTCTTTTGGCCTTATAGATTCTTGAATCATTTTATAATATAAAACCAAAATATAACCTACTTTGGCTCTAATAATTGTAAACCCTTTAGGAATTCTAAATTGTTGCATCTTGTCTTGATTTTCCCACCATTGTTATTCCTTTTGAAAATTTTACAAATTAGGCAAAGAATCCTTGCACTTATATAGAGGATCCTTATGTATGTTCTTAAAATTATTTAAGGTTAAATGACTTAATTTAAAATAAAGGCATATACGGATCTCTTGCAATTGTAACCTCTTTACTAGTGTTCAAACATATTTGATACCTTAATGGCATGACATAGATGATGTTGCTTGATATTGCTTTATCCATGGATACCCAAATAAAATATGAGATACATCTAAAGAAGAAAGAATATGACATAGAATAAGAACTTCCCTCATCTTTTAGACCAAAAAATTAAGGTAAAATAATGTATCCTATAGTTTCAATCAACATATCATTAGTCAATTTTAAATAAACCCTCAAATATGCATATGCTTGTTGATAAAATGATGATAAAACAAAAATTATTCAATGCATACATTTTATTGGTGAGTAAGATCAATAAACACACCCTTACATGGTTCATGATCCACACAAAACCAAATGACCATTATAATTATTTGGTAACATCTCACAATGTGAAGAAGGTGTCAAAAAAATTAGCATACCTAAATCGTAAATTGACTTGTCATAAAGTGGGTGGGTAGCTTAGTGGTGGAGATTTGCATCCTAACTAGTTCATGGAAATTTCAACATGAGGAGAACTAATAGTAAAATAATAATATCTTTTGACAACATAGGCATCCAAGTACTCATTCCAAGATTGTTGAAGATACAACATTAATACATTAGGATTTCAATTAAATATCACACTTTCCTATAAAAAAATCCCAATTGATCTATCTTTTGGTAGTGCATTTAGTTTGATATATTTTTCTTCCCCATACTTACAAGATTCCTTTATTATCGAAGCTTATTTACTCTAGTATGTTATCCTTGGTTCTCATATGAACTATATATATATATATAATTCAATCAAGATCCTCTTATCATTACAAATTTAAACTTAGCTTATTTTTTCTCCCAATTTCTTCTTAATGAACATATGGTCTTTCTTCCTCTATTAGCCTACTCATGCACCATCACCAACCATGAATGAATCTCCATGAAGCTAAATACCCATTTGTACTTGGTTGGTGTAAGTTGGGATTAGTGTTCCATTCACTTAAAATCTTATCTTTAATGTTGCTTTTTTCTAAATTCTTTCTAAAGGGCATAAATTACAGTCGATAGAGCTTTGATTTTAATATTTTCTTAAAATTAAAAATATTAATGAGTTTGATGCATTAAGCTAAAAAATATCAATTTGGACACCATTAAAACCCTCGAGAGACTCTCGCAAAGTGAAAATGAGCTCCAAAATTTTATAGTGTGATATGTGAGAAAAAATGAAAAGGTAAGCAATGGGCTCAAGATATTATTATAATAAAATTAAATAAGGAGATCGTGATGATTATTGTACTAGGAGTTACATTGGGAAGAGTGGAGCATCTTTTCATAATAGATGAGACTTATTGTAGTTGACATCTTCATCATAAAGCACTAGTATTGGGAGTGGTTACTATCAAGGTTATGGGATTTAAGGTCCTATATCATTAGTTCGTTTATATTTTGTGTACATGTTCCAATGCATAGTGGGGCATGGGTTCTTTTCTTGTGGACCATGATTTTTTTCCACTCATTACATAAATTAATTGATCATTTCTTGTTTCCCTTGCTCTATATATAATTTAATGTATGACATAAGTTTTAAATAGTGTTATGTAGAAATAGCCAAAACATTAGACTAAAGAAGATTGAGTGGATTGGATTGTTATAATCTTGTTATGAATATTAATAAAAGTTTCATATCTCTTTAGTAGTGGGATTTTTTGAAAGGGTTTCTCCATATTATAATTCTAGTGTTCATGAGGTTTGAATATTTATTTATTTTCTCCACTATTTCATTAATATTATTTGGTATATTGTATGTTTGATTAGACTTAAAGTGCCTCACCATTAGTTGATTCTCCTACTATATATTTACCTTGTTTGCAATAGTTTAGTCCATGTCAATAGTTGATTTGCACCCTTAATAACTTGGTGGGAATATCAAGTATTTTTTATTAAATATAATCAATAATCATTGTAAAAGAAATTTTAAATCAACTATTAGTCTAGAATGATTATTTGAGTGTTAGATAAACCATTTAAATTTAACCTTCATAATATTACTCTAAATATGTAGTTTTACCAACAAAATGAATGATATTTATGTCTATTACATGAAAATTACAAAATCATGACTATAATTCTTTAAATTATACTCATAATCTAATTTAATACTCATAAGATATTAAATCATTGTTTTTCTCAAGAGACGTGTAATTAAATATCAAGAATATTCTTTAGTTTATTAGTCCACAAAATAATTTTAATATAGTCCATAACATTCAATTTTAAAATTCATAGAGTTGTTGGGATATTATCATATCACTAGCTATGGAAAAATTTAGGGAAGGGTGGGATATTACACTGCCCCCTATATTTGTGTGTTTTAGAGAAAATTAGCATGGAAGGTTTGCATTTCTCACAAATAAGAAAAAATCCTGAGAATAATGTACAATATTCTACTATATGTTTTCATATTGTCATTCTATCTGGTATATCTGTCATGATTGAATTATGCACTCATGTTGAAATTTCTCCTATCTCTTCTTTGCTAAAATACTTTGGAACTAATAGGATTCAATTGTGTTTTATGACATAGGTCTATATTACCACAATGATGTATGTATAGGTGTACATTTTAACTTGGTTAGCTTTCCTAGCAAGTTCTTCATTACAACAATCAACACTTGCTTGTCACTCAATCCAAGCCCTTGAAATGCTTCCTCTTAAAAAACATAACATTAAGTACCAAAACATGATTCAAGTACCAACACGTTCAAGTACCAAAACATTAAGTATGATGATTGGGATGAGAGGATCAACTTGGGGAGGATTATTATAACATCATTAGTTGGAACTTTTTAATTTCATCTCTTTGTATTCCATGTTGTTTTTAATATTTTTAATTAGAGTGCAGATGATGTTAATATACATTTAATGATGCATTTTTGATGTGCTATAATTTTTTGATGTTCTTAAGGCTATATAATTGAAGTTCATTTATGTTAACAACTATTAGATTAAATATTTTTATCCCCAATTATTTTCAAATGATTTTATACTTTAATCTTTGTATTCTTATTCTTTCTTTCATCATTTCATTTAAAATTTGAACCATTTAAGGATGTTATGTTATAGATTATAGTTGTCTTCCAATTCTTTTTAAATCAAGTTAATAGTATGAAAATATTATTGTTAATTGAATGAATTAAATTACAAGTTCTATTTTAGATTTGTATTCCTTTTATCTAGATATATTATTTACCAAAGTCTTATTATTTTTTTAGGTGTACTGTATATATATAACATGGAAAATGTAGATCATGTTTCACCTGTGCTAGAATCTTTGTTTGCAAATACTAGTAATGAGATAAAAAAATTAAGAGATTCATTAGCACAAGGTGCAAACCTAGGGATATATAGTGAACCATGCATGTTAATATTGCATAGTCTACAAAAACTAAAAGATGAACTTGAGAGGGCTAGTGCATATTCCCCAGACAGATTGACTGCTATTCTTTCCTGCATGCGGGAAGAAGTACATGGTGACGTTCCCCTTAAACAAATACAAGATAGTGTCACCAAAGAAATGATAAAAGCCACTTGTTTCCCATTTTATCAAAATGTGCGTATGGTTAGGGGATACCAGGTCACTAGATGTGTTGATCATGCTATGGCCTCATTGATCTACCCGCGATTTCTAGCAGCACATGGTCTATACCCAAACAATGACCAAATTCCATTGTATTTTGTTCAGCAGTTGTATGCTGAGGTCCATTTGGGCCTCAAAGTTAACTACCTAGACATTCCACCATATGTTGGTCAGGGGCGTGGTAGGATTGCTGATAGGCCCACCTATCGTCGAGCAGATAGACCACCCCCAATGTTTAGGGTATTAGTTGGTGACCCAGATTCTGTTCTCACCTTGACTCTAGCCCCATAGCTTGAGATGAGGTTGTTGTTGCTTCCCAAAGGGAAGCAGTGTGCTTAGCCAGGTGACATTCTTGGTACGCCACCACTAGGATATCTGATGATCATGTAGAGTGGAGTGTTTGATATCTAGACATTACCGATCCACACCATTTTCGGCCGCAGTGGACCACCATGGATCCTTTTACAATGACTAGCATCCCTACTCCTACACAGCTTGATGCACTTACAGGAGATATGTCACGCATGACTCTACATTGTTTGGCTGAGGACCTGTTGGAGGCATATGCCCACATTGCATCAAACAATGGGATCGGTATAGAGCATGTTAGAGATCATTTGAGACATAAAGGTCATTCAGTTCCAGGATCCCATCGCCGGCCCGACCCTAGTTGCATGTCGAGAATCCACCTACAATTCATTCGGTAGTTGCACAGACTATGGGTTTTACTAATATGTTGATTGGTTCTGGTTCATCATCACTGATGCCATCTCACCTTCATAGTCCTCTACATTTATCGTTTTTGGCACGACATGGGATAGATCGGATGGATGCAGATGTTGATTCATCGCTTGACCATTTGGTGGATATGGTGGAGGCGACTATTTCAAAGGACTTAGGTCATCATATCGAGATGATGTGCATGTATGTGTGCATGTGCATGTTTCAATTCTTTTCATTATTTTTAAATTTATTTTTAACTAGATATTCATTTAGTTGATATATATGTGTGTATATATATATTGTTATAGGTGGACATACCTCATCTCATTCAGATGGCCATTCGTCTAGGAGTAGAAATTCTTATTAGGCCATGCATTCTAGATTTATGATCTTTATCACATGTGTATTTGATTATATATGATGATCTTTAAAATAGTATTTGATATTTGATGATCTCTTACACTTGCTTATATGATCTAGACATACATTTGCTTGTTTTTTGATCTTTAGTATTCGACATTAGACGATCTTTAATTTACATTTTTCTTTTATGATATATGTACATATATTTTCTTATATGATATATACATACATTTTCCGCTTTGATTAAATAATATGTGTTATGTTTATATGTATTGAATTCTTTTACATATATGTACATGTGTTTGCTTATGGTTTAAACATGTTTACACATAATATATGTATGCGATTGCTTTAAATATTCAATATACATACATGTTTTCTTTTTTTATGACCTCTTACAACTTACATTTCCTTATATTCAATATACATTTGATCTCTAGTAGAATTTTAGGGAAATCAATGCCATTTTATAATTAGGTTCATTCATGTTGATTACAATAAATATTTTTTTAAAAATGACTTAAGCAATATGAACCATTGAGTTGAGAACAAGATATAATCTTTTTCACAAGTAACTTGAAATTCAATTCAAATTATATCGAGCTATTATACGTTTCTTACAAGTAACTTGAAATTCAATTCAAATTTTTAATTAAGAAAATTTAATTCAAATTATACGGTCTCTATTATACATTTTCGACAACTAACTTGAATTTCAATTCAAATTATACCTCTAATATTTATACATTTTTTGACACTTTACCAAAATTCTAAAATTACTAGATATGTTGTGCATACCTATGAATTAAATAACAACAAACTCCACAATGAAATAACTTGTTTGTTTACTACTTGATTCATTTAAACTAGAGGATCTAGTTATTCCATGTACACTTGAATAATTTTGATTCACTTGGATCACAGATTTTGGAGAAGTTTTTGCACATTTAACAAGGAGGCAAATATTGGACCTGGACAACTTTTCATTTTTATCAATCAAGGCAAAATTTGGAGGATAATTTAACTAAGTTGGTAGAGGACTTGTTTAGGGTCATATTTAAGTTGAAGAAGAAAATGGGACAACAAAGGAAAAGAAAAAATGCATCTCAGCGAAAATTGTCAAAAGAAGAAGAACAAAAGAGGCGTGATCAAAACTTGGAAAATTATCATAGAAAGAAACAAGGTGCATGCTTGTTTCTTCTCTCTCTCACTCTCAAGTGTGTGTTTAGTACTCTTACCTTGAAGGTTTCTAACCATCATTGCACTTAAATGACTATAAATACTTTTAAATATCCTCCAAGTCATCTTGGTCATTCAAGTTCTGAAAATGTTTATATGATCCTTGACTCAATTCCTTAAACATTCTTTTTGTTTCAATATTCGGTGTTTTGTGTCTTTCATTTTTATTTTCATCCTTCCAATGTTCTCAAAATTATTTTTATGTTTTATGCTCTAGAGTTCCTCAAGCTAGAGTCAAGCCAAATCTAGATATTGGATCAAACGAATCCATTGAAGAACACATGGACCTTGAAGTTAGGGAGGAGATCCAAGTTCAAACAATGCTTGTTGGAGAGGGTCAAGATCACTTCCTTCTACTGGTATGGATGAGCATATAAAAATAGCACAAACTTCTCTCACTTATAGCTCATCATGTTTTATCAATTTGTTTGCTTGCATACATAAACTTCACTTATATATTTAACATCATCTCTCATTTTTGTTTGCAAAATATTTTGTGACACATGTGTAGGGAGGGCTCAACAAGCAGGAAGTTTTCATGCTCAATTCAAGCCAAATGTAGACATTTGATCAAATGAATCCGCTCAAGAATGCATGGTCTTGAAGATGTGGAGTAGAGGCACAAGCTGAAACAATGCATGTTGGAGAGGGAGTCTGGACTTCCTGCACTCCGTGTAAGGGATGAGCATATAAACTAGTTGAGAAGGTGGGTAAAACAAATTCTTCGCTAGAAATTTAGATCATTTACTTGAAATGGATATGGAGAAACCTCAAATATTGGTACAACCAGCCTTATAATAAGAGAAAGAGGTCAATGACTAAATCTGTAAATGGAATGATCAATCATCATTTCAATCATCTTGATACACTTGAAAAAACCCAATTGTTATCACGTTTACTTCTTCGTGATGATCTCAAAGAGTCATTACAATTGTTGGGTGTCCATTCATCATCAAATAAGAAGAAACACATGGGATTACAAAAGGATATTGTTCAAAATGTTAAAAGGGTTTAGATTCCATTAGGAAAGGATCTCAAACTGTGGATAAGGCCACTACAAGAAGGGTGATGTTGACATCTATTGTACATGAAGATATAGCAAGAAAAGAAAATGTCAGCACTTTCAACTGAAATTGGCTATAAAGAGAGCCAATACTGATAAAAATATAAGAAAAGAGAAAGTTTCTTGGATGAGAGTTTAGAAGGCAATTAAGCAATTATGCGTAGAGCTCCCTGCCTCGACAGATTCAAGATGTTGTTAGGAACTTGGTCTCAAGCTTTTGGCATGATCGTGACTGGCCCATCATCAAATACTAGAGATGTTAAGGAGATACGTGATTGGACCTGCTTTATGAAAATCATATATCAAACATTGGTTGTGACATAACACAATTTGAGATGTATAACCTTGTAATGCATATCCTCATATAAATATTGGGCAAACAATGTTTCAAAGGTTAAAGCCATATTATGGGAAGATAAACAAGTTTTTTGAAACTTGTTGTTGTCGTTATCATATTGAATTTGATCTCTACTATCAGGTGTTTCGAAAGATGAGAGAAGAAAGATGTGGGTTTCAAAATGCACCTCCTAAACAGGCAAGTTTGTTCATAAAGTCTATATTATGTGATCATGAAAATGGACCCCAAATAAATTGCATAAAAGGAATTTTAGAGACATGTGGAAATTTTACAAATTCTCCTTCAAGAATTGAGGATACCCACCTAACAAAGACAAAGAATTGCAAGAGGTGGGTATTATTTTAGAGAGTTTATTTGTTTCACTTCATAGATCAAGTTATTTGGATTCTCTGATGTAATGTTTCATTGATCAAGTGTGGTTTATTAGTTATTCACATATTTTACTGACACAAGTACAAGTATGTAAAGTTGCAAACAAATTTTGGGAAATAATCCACAAGGTTGAACTATGTAGAAGAGGAGATTCCCATTGGAAAATTTATGGAAGATTTTCAAAAATTGATACGACCATACATACATCATTCTTTTTGCTATGGTAAGCACAACAATTCCAAACATTGAGAGA